>MPNV01003588.1:135645-319852 GCA_013376435.1 Cyclocybe cylindracea
TGATGGTGGTGGCGACTATCGTGCGCAGAGTGATATGCATCGCGGTCAAATTCTCCGTGCTCCCGACATCGAAAAAGTACTGGCAAGGGTCATCCTTCATGGGTATAGCTCGTCGTTTGTGTGGAGGTTATAGTGGTATGCAGGTACAGTAGGCAAGTCCTGCGAAACGACGATTAGATAATTCAAGCGGAATCTTTAGGATGTTGCAACACTGGCTCGTTGGTCAAATGGGCTGGTGCAATCCCTCGGTACAGTTTCTTCCGGATTATCATCTGACAACATAGTAAAGACCGTATATCTAGAATGATCCGACAACATTGCCATTTCACCGGCTTCCTGTAGGGTCTGCAATCCCTACGATTGGGTAGGGGCCTGCCAAACACAATGAAAATAAAAGTATATGTTGATTTTGGGGCAAGTTCTATACGGTTATTCATAATATCAGGGTGTTGTACCTAAATTGATCCGTCTGACGAGGTAAGCCACCTTGGTTTCGCGCTACGGGGTAAAATCGTACGAGTATATCGTTTAACACTTTCTTTGACGTTGGTGACTCAAGGGCTGACATTGGTAACATTCACTTCTCCCGTGGCTCCTTTTGCGCTGGGCCTTCGTCTCTCCCGCTGGTTCTGGTCTCCTGTCCTCCGGCCACTCTTTCGTGCTCCATATCTTCCCTTATCGCCGCCCTCAGGGGCGTAAGGCTGGTTTCGGCCTTCGACATGATGTGGTTTCGGAGATGCGAATTGGAGAAAAATTACCGCATTTAGTACTTTCTACCCCTTATGAATCTCCATACGTGTGTGCTTATTAAAATCTCCACAGTTGATTCGTTTTACCGAAAGGCTGCCGAGGCAATCAAGGCACGCCTAGAACACATGGAAGCCTTCACAGAGTTTGACGTTGCATTGCCATTGTCCCTCACGGGTGACTGGACAATTGCCTGCCAAGCCTGGGAAGCCGATCGAACCCAAAAAAATCCGTTCGAGGCCACGTATTCGAGTGAGTCGTGTGCATGATGTCTCATTGACTACATTGCTCACTTGCCATACTTAAGCAATGTCTGACGCAGAAGTGCGCCTTCAGCTGGCTCGAACAGATGAGCAAGAGCTGTCACAAGGTCTTGGAATTCCAATCCATGTTTCTGTCGCTCCGGCACAATTTATCTATCAAGGCCTAGAGATTGAGGAACAACAGTAGGCATTAGTCTATCATCTTGTTATTTTCCTTAGTATTCATTGTATCCCAAGATTCCGTTTGGCTAATGACGTCGCAGCACTCGGCCCACATTCGACGAGCCTTCAACAAGCGAAGGTTCTAGAACGATCAAATGCCCTGAGGAGAAGAATAGAAGCATGGATCGAGATCCAACACTTCTACGTTCCCGCGCTTGTTTCCGTTCGTGCACGATTGGATGAGGGCGGCGGAAGGCCAATCGCCGTTCAAGATATCAATCTTTTCCTTCCCTCCGGTGCTCACGCAAATGTGACGTACGGACTTCCTTTTTTGCAAGGCGAATTTCAGCTACGGCATGCCCACGCAAAGGATGCTCTGAATTCCTTACGGGGACAACTCCTAATGCGTTCGATGATGACGAAATCAAAAGAACGGCACTCGCATGGACAGCGCCAACAAACTCGTAGCGTGAAACTGCTTCAAGGCGTCGAGGAGAAAATACAGACATCTGCCCGACGTTATAGGGTGATCCGTGCTGCCCTGGCATCACTGGCAGTCCCCCTCGTGATGGTTGGTTGGGAGCAAGAGCTACGCGTTCTCGAAGACAGGGATATGGTCGGGCTGACGTCTCTCGACGACTTCGGCCCGGAGGGTCGGAAAAAGCTGACGTGGATCTGGACTGTTCAAGGGACAGGCATGGGGGCAGATAGGAGCGGGCAGGAAGGTATGTCATTGTTGCTTATTCTCCATAAGTCTACCCGACTTCCTCGTTAACTAGCGTTGCGAATCGAATGGTGTAAGGCTCGAGCTCGGGCGCACCGCTGGCAGGAGGAATGCTTGCTCCTTCAAGAGGAAATGCGGTGTGTTCTGGTAACTTTCGAATGGGAATCGGCCAATTGGCGCGCCTTAGCACAAGCAATTGAAGACAGGGAGAGTTTTCACGGGACGCCGGCCCTCAGATTGCCTGAAATCGAGGAACAGCAAAAGGTCAGAGAGGGTAAAATTGCTTACGCTTATCGGCAGGCTGCGATTCGTGACACGATGAGGGAAATCTGCGATTCGAAGTGGAAGATAATCTGAGAACAATTACTCAAGATGGAGGTTTTTGACGCTGGCACGATGATTGAACACGTGCCACAGCACGATAATCCCTGAGAGGCCGAGGGCTGAATGGGATAGGATTTCGTATGTCGGCTTTGTGCATACCACAACATACGGCCAGGGCATGTAAAAATGGGCGGTGTAATCTACAAGGCTACTCGATTTGGAAGGAACAATGTTCTTCTCGGCGGCTACGAGAGAATAGATATGGGGTAGAGCCTAGACCGGGCGCGAAGTACAAATGGTGAAAGAGTAAGTGGGTGCGAAGCACGCGGTGATCCCCCTTGCGGGGAGGGGCGATATTATTATCAACCGAGTGGGAAGTAAGCTCACTGGAGGACAAAGCAAAAATTCCCATTTTTCAATGAGAGGGAAAGTACAAACCGTGATTTTTGAATGTGGTGAGCTGTGTACCGAAATACAAACCCCATTAATCTATGAGCTCGTGATTAAAACTGATCTACAAGGCGGGAAATGCTGGATTACAAGTTCAGTTTGATCTACAAATATGTACAAGGTGAGGCGATTGATCTACAAGGCAGGAACGGTTGAAGTGCAAGAAATGATGGATTGATCTACAAGGCAGGCAAAGCCTGATCTACAAAGCGAGAATAGCCGAAGTACAAGCACGATTTGATCTACGAGGTGGCCGGGTGAAGAACAAGAGCTGATACAAGCCGGGGAATTGATCTACGAGCCGAGAATTGCGAGGTCAGAATTGCGAATTGTGCGAGGCGGGGCGAAGCCCACGAGCCGATGGACTGTTCTATGAGGCAGGAATTATGAGGTGTACGAGCTGCGAATTGCAAGGTGTACGGGGCAGGGCGGGGCGGAGCACAAAGGCCGATGGATTGATCTATAAGGCAGGAAGTGATCTACAAGGCGGCCATTGCAAGGCGGGGCAAAGCACAAGACCTGATTGATTGATCTACAAGGGGGATGATCTACAAGGCAGCGGGGTGAAGCACAGGATAGACGGAATGATCTATTACAAAACGGGAACGGTTGATCTACAAGGCGGGAACGGTTGATCTACAAGGCAGGAAAAGCTGATCTACAAGGCGGGAGAGGCTGATCTACAAGGCGGGAACGGCTGAAGGAAAAGCATGGTTTGATTTACAAGGCCTGGCGAAGCACAAAGGGCTTGGTTTTGTAGAATACCTCGAGGGCGAACTACAAGATCACGGTTTCTAGATGCGCCGGGCCATTCGCGGAGGCGATCAGTGAAGTACAAATGAGCGAATTGATCTACATACCCGAGCAAGCGGAAGCACAAATCTATAGTTCAGTTTATAGTAAGTGCGCAAAGGCAATCTACAATTATGGTTGGAGAAGATGTGGTAATCTATAATTATGATTGAAGAAGAGGGGAGGGACGATCTAAAATTATGATTGGAGAAGGGGGGAGGGACGATCTATATTTGTGATTGGATGAGAGGGGAGGGACGATCTATATTTGTGGTTGCAACAACTGAGGGTGAGGGATAACGGGGCGGCTACATGAACAAATGTAGATCCAAGGGAACTACAACAACTTTTTGATCAGCCACTTAGGGCTATTGCCTGGGATTTATTTATCAGGATGACGGATACGCCTCACTGCACTGAGACAACAGGGATAGGCCCAAAACGAATATTACTTCCAGTCTGACTATCAACGCCACACTAGTCAAACGGTCCGCCTTCTCACTGTCGTCAAGTTTACATGCTTCAGGCTCCCCGGTAGTGTCCCGGGCTTGCTCTCATCATGCTATCAACGGTCCGTAGTGGATCTTTTGGTTCATGCCCCGTCCATTTTTGTCTGGAGAGTATTCACCGAAGCGATCATGAAAAGGCGGTCACACCCGCGTACTGGATACTTACAAAGAAAAATTCACAAAGAATAGTGGATCAGCACCCCCCTTTTCAAAAATTAGGACTTCTATCCCCTCCTCCACAGAATGAGGATTCAGAGCGTCATGAATTGGCCGCTTTGATCTGTTCACCATCGCTAACGCAAGGAGGAAAGGTTCTTCCGTAAGGAAAAATCCACTGTGGAAGCGACATGTCAGTATTTTTCCGTAAACCTACAGGTGACCCATCCATCCACAATAGCGACGCGGGTTTCTGACCGAGCAAATAAAGACCAGTACCGGTCCGGGTCAGGCGATAACCGGGATGCTAACATTTCTTGCAATCCACAGGATGCTGAGCGTCAAACACCTCACCGAGCGCGAAAGAGAGCCCCTATTATTACAACAACACGGACACCCAAAAAAGCTCTAGGAATGCATAAAGGCCTGGAACTTATTCAAACACGATATCCCATCAGAATCTGCACACGAACGAACGTCAGCTCGATCTTCCGTGGGGGGATCTGCCCGCTGCGAGATAAGACAACTCACCGACGTTGTGCCCGGGGTTGCACGAGCAGCGTCCTCTCTCCCAATTGTTCCCTTGCCTCGGACAGTGCGTGTACGGTGCGTGTTCGTAGCCGATTTCGTCGAAGAATTGGATCTGGTCGCGTGAGGCGAATAGTGCTGCTCCGATGGAATGGACCGGGGCATCTCCCCACCGCTGGAATGGGGCAGCGAATTAGCGTGTCGAAAGTTTGTAGAGAGGAGCAACGCACCTCGTAGTAGAAGCCGCCCTGCGCCTCCAGATACTCGAAGAACTTCATGTACGCCTCCCCTCTCCAGAAATCCATGTTCGCGATCTCGAAGTTGCTCCAGACTGAAGGAACAAGAAGAGTTAACTTAGAAATAAAAGAAGCACAAACCACTCACAGTGACACAGGTTGTAGGAATCTCCCCCGTTATCGGAGATGAATCCCATCGCATTATTCGGTGCAACGTATTCAGGATTTTTCTTGATGAAGTCTGGACGTGGTTGTCAGCTTTCGCAACAGTGGCAGGAGGTATGGAACGCGCCTTTAACATGACCCCACAAAGTAGGGATAGTGGCCCCGTATTCAAACATGGAAATCGTGAAGGCTGAGAGACGAACAGGTGAGCAGTCTGACGATAGCGTTGCAGCACGGGGGCCAACCGTATGTCTTGTTGTTCTCTTGCATGTAGCGGAATGGGTCGAATAGAATGTCGCAGTGGAAGTGAACGTCAGGTCTAGCAGCACGTTAGTCTCATAAGAGAAGGGAAGGGAGCTGAATCTCCAGCTCACTCGATACGCCAATACCACTTATATTTCTGCATCAGGGGATGCCGGAAGAAGAACTAGGCAACAGTCAGCGCTCGTCACGGGCGAAAGTGGTGGATGTGCGGAAATCTCACCCCGGAGTTGAAACGACACATATTGCGATATGACAGGCTGCCTGCAAGTTCGAATGAGCGTCGTGGCTGCATCGACGGTCCTGCCTGGCGGAGGACGAAAACATGAAGCAATACGCCATGATTCACGTACCTCCATAGATGATGTTATCGTCCTGCATCTTCTGTCTCGCTTTCGTGGCTCTGTCTTCGTCAATCCAAGCTGGCTGGAACCAGTGGTCATGGGGGATAAGGCCGAATTCAACTTCCGAGGAGGCGATGTGCTTTAGAGAACTGGGGAGAATATTACGGTCTATGTGGAAGAAGGGTGATCGGATACTCACTACTTGAACTCCTCCGTGAATGGCACCTCGTTCAAGAAGACATATGGATAGTGATATCGGTTGTTGAAGCGGTCTTCGATCTCCTTCACTGAGCGAAGGGCGTCCCAAAGTTGGTTATTTCGGCATAAGATAACAAACGTCGCGTTTTCTCGTTTGTCGGAGTATATTTGCTCGTTAGGTAACTGCTGGACGGGGACTGGAGGTGGTGGACGAGAGGGCCGGAACTTGTTGGTAATGTGGGAGAGGGAGGTAATTCGGCCGTATTCTTGGTGGCTATAGCTGGCTATTAGGTGAATGGCGATCTAGTTTCCATCCAAGAGCGGGTGTCAAAGGCGTCCACGAGAGCACAGGCTTCAAGACTCACGATGATGCTAGTGACGCATAGGAAAACCCGTAGAGGTGAGACCGACAATGTCCTCATCATTGAACGGCCCAGCGATGGTGGTGCTCCGATAAGACGGTGGAGTTATAGTGACATGCGGGCTTTGAAAAAAAACGGGCTAGCAGGAAGCAGGAGAGGAATAGGGAGAAGGGAAAGTGCGAAGATTTGCCAGCTTGCGTCCCTATAAACACGGAAGACATCCTAAGATCCCCGGATGTTACGGTTTCATGGTGGAAAGGGGATAAGGCTGGACCGTGAATATAATGTAGAGGAGAGGAAAGGCATCAAATGAGGGCAATCATGGCCGTGTGGGCAGAACTTTTGTGCAAGGAAGGAAGGAGAGCCCGTTTCATCGAATCATCCATGGCCCTGGGCCTGCCCATCCGGCCAACCCGTGCGCAGCCCGGAGACGGAATGCCCTGATCGATCAATGTCTTGGCCAAGGTCATGGAGTCAACCTTATCAAGAGTCAAACCATGAGAGTCGAAGACGAAACCTCGGAAAATAGCTCGTAGCACATCTGAAAGTGCCTCCAGAGGCCTTTGTCGCTGATGACAGGCCGCCTTGCGTTGTTTTATCCGAGGAATTACAGAGATGAATCCTGGCGATAGCGAGATTACGCATCCCGGGGATCTGCAACGAGTGTCATCCTGGCCTTGACAGAAGATACATACATTCCTTTTAGAATTTAAGCGCCTGTAGCTTGAGAATTAGTTTCTATTGAATTAATATTGTACTCGTGGGACTGGAAGCTTGGAAGTCCAAATACCAAGACTAGCATCGTTGAGGGCATGTCTGGCCGCCAATGTTCGTTGATAGTCGGAAGCACTTTGTCTACTTTAACCTGCACTCGATGAAGACCATTATGACCTCGTTTTCCATGAGTCCGAACGCTCATCGACCTCTCTGTCAATTCCAGCAGCCGCCAATCCATCCAGAATAGAGATAAGTATCACTAGGAGTTCTTCGACCGAGCGATTCAAAAGCATTTTGCTCCAGCACGCTAAAGATTCGAATTATTTTGTTGGATGATTTATGTAATTACTATATTACATTCAGTCGAGATGCTGGACCTGGGGTGGATGCCATATGCAGAATCATGGATCAATGAAGTGAACTAAGGAAGTACTCCCGGATGAAGGATTGTTTATAATCTACCCAAGGTGCGCACGAGCGAGCGCCATGATATGTTGTTTCCTTTGGGATTTGATGGGCAGCGGCATGTCCTCGTCGATGTCAAGCCCAGGTCGGGTGAACGAATAACTCCTTTCAGACGGCGTCGGCGTCGGCATCGCGCTCGCCGACTCAGAAGCGTCCGCCGGGTTCGTCGTGCGCAGCAGCGGGCTGAAAACATGCGAGGAAGACGCGTCGACGCTCTCGCCCGGTCCACTGTACGTCGGTGAGAACCTTCCATTCGGCTGATGGTAGCGTTGTCGGCTGAGCCGACCGTTCTCGACGGGCTCACCCAGAACAGGGGCAGAAAGGTGGTTGCTGCTCCCGTTGTCGAAGTGCAGCGAGTGTGCGGAGGACGAGCGATAGCGAGCCGCACCGCTTGAACTGCTCTCGCCGTGTCGGTGCTGGGATTCGAGGTAGGAGAGGCGCCTCCTCAGGGCGTCGACTTCCGCGAAGTGAAGTTGGCGCATGGCCTCCATCTCCTCTTTGCCTCGCTGTTCGCGGACTCGTGCTTCTTCCTTCATCGACTTGATCTCGTCCATGAAAGTGTTGAGGATGAATGGCGGAGAAGTGTGGTCCCCGAGAGTCGGGGATGCAAGGGCGTTGGGAGTTTCCGTTCCTGAAATCGATCCTCCGTTCTGCTTCGCCTTCACCATGCCTTGAGTCAAGGCGAGCATTTTCGCAGACACAAGGTCGTCGACGACGTCCGAGAGATTTGAGCGCATCATATCTCTTCGAGGATCGTAGGATACTGAAGGCGCCAATGTCGAATCGGTCTGGGCGCTGGCGGACCCGATGCAGGGAGAGCCCTGGCCGAGGGCTTGCGTTATTGTTTGAACAGATGGCATCGCGGCAAGTCCGTGTTGTGCATTCTCGAGTGTCAGCCGTGGTGCCGGTGAGGGCCTCTTTTCATCCACGACCGCAGTCTGCATGCCCGTCTCTCGGAAGAGCCTCACCGGGTAGAAAGTTACCCTCCCGCCCAACCATTCGTCACCCATTTCCACATCCTCGGCGTGCGTCTGGACTTCCTGGGACACTCCCGTCGGTGTACAGTCGACCCCAGCGTCGACAAGCACCCTGTCGTTGCCGTTTCTGTCGAGTTGTCGATACCGGCGGTTCTCGTTCTCCAGGGTTTGCAGCCGACCCACAATCCCCAACAGCTCCTCCTTCACCGACAGGAATCGCCCTTCGAAATCCAGGAAGTGGGCCTCAACCACGGGATGGCCAGACCCTGCAGCAAGAGACGACGAAGCCGGGATCAGGATTTTTCCAGACCCCCTGGTGGATGGGCCAGCGGCCGAAGACGGTTGTGGGTCGTTCTCGAGCGCCTTCTTGGCGTTGAGGAGCTTCACCAACAACTCTAACGCCTTGGAGGTGACTTCCCCGGGAGGTTTATCGTTGTCTGACTTTTCTTCCTCGTCTTCTTCTGCTGACGATGATGATGAGCTAGCAGTCTGTTCGATCGGTTTTCGTGCCGGAGCCGCTTTCTTGGCCGGAGGGCCAATCTTGACGGGTGGCTTCGACCTAGCGTTGCGAGCTAGTGGGTTGGGTAGTCCAAGGAAGGGTCGGGCCACATTGCGTGCACTACTTCGCGTTGGTTCCCTTGGAGGGCGCTTCGCCTTCACGGTAGTCGACGGGGCGGTGGTTGCGGCAGTAGGAGTGGCAGCAGGAGATGTTCGGGGGACATCGTCTATCAATGAGATGGAAATCGGGGCGTATTCAATTTTGGGTTGGATCTATTCCAATCGGTGAGAAATTTTGAAGAGCACACAAATGATGAGAACATACCAGGGGCTGTTGGGAAGTTGAAGCCACGGGGGCTGAAGCAGATGTGCCTTCTTGTCGAGGAGGTGAGGAACGAGGCATTTCAAGCCTTTGCTTGATGGCAGCGAGGGTGTTTATCATTTTTGGTTGGTAGTGCGATCCCGCCCGCTTGGAACGCTTGGGTGAGCGGGCAGGCTGTTCCTCGTTCCTCCGTCGCTTTCCAACGTGAATGACTTCCACCACCTCTTCCTCATCCTCGTCTTCATCACTTTCCTCCTCGACATCTTGACCCTCCCTCTTCTCCTCCTGTTCGTCCTCGTCCTCTTCCTCCGTGAGCTCAGAAGTCGAGACCCACGCTTCACCCTCTTCTGTGGTGACGAAAGTGAGGTGCTTTCCGTTAAGCATCCAGTCTCCGTGCTCGTTCTTTCCAAGCGTTTGGCGGAACTCCTCATGCGTAATCCCGTTATTCACCTCGTCCTCCGTCATCCGCACGGGGCCGAGGCCTCTTAGACACCACCTTCTCCAGTCTAACTATAACATGAGCTCGGCAAGGGAGATGGGGAGAGTGCCACGCACCGTGTTTGAGAACGTCCCGATCGTACTCCTTGATGCTATGCGTAGTTATGAACTTTGGGCCACTCTTTGGGTCATTTGCCGTCCAGTGCTTATAGAAGCGGGCGAGCAGACGGTCAAACATAAGGCTTCGCCAGCCCTTCTCCATGCCACCCTTCAAAGCTTTCGCTCGGGCGCGGCGGAACAAATTCTGGCAGAGTCGCGACAAATGGAACAAGTTCGCCCGCTCCTTCTTCCACGTCACCTCGTCCTTGAGCTTGCTGAAAACCGTCTCCCAGATATACTTTCCTACAAACATGAGCGGAAGGCGGTAGCCGTGTGGCAGCGTCACGACTTCGCCGTCCAGCATTCGGACGTAGACAAAGGGCGCCGACGGGTTGTAGTCCCGCGGTGGTATTGAGAAGGATTGTTGGCAGAAATGGGTGAGGAGCGCGTCGTGGCTCCATGTTCGCGAACATCGAGCAGTGTAGGCCCAGTCCAGGTCACCGTTCTTGTCTCGAGTCCACTCCGGCTGTTCTTGCGTCGAATTGAGGGAGTCGAGCATGGACAGAGCGTCTTCGTCCTCCGACTCGTCGGCGAGTGTTTTTGGCTTGAATTTCGCAGACATTCGACAATGAATGAAGAGGGAAGGAAGGAGGAAACGGGTAAGGATGATGGAAGGAGAACGGAAAGAGCAAGAACTTGAATCACGAAAATCAACAGCACCAAATATTGACTTCAAACTTTCTCGAAGTCCAGTGGCCACAACATGATGATCGCGCAATGCTCCGGCAGGCTGCAGCGACAAATAGGGCAGGGGAGCTACAACATCGTTTCCGTAAGCATAGCGCTCGAGGAATCTGGCGTGGGTGTAGAATTTAATCATGATTCAGAATACATGAACCAGGCAGAAAATGTACCGCACACAGCAATGCACCCCAACGTGAAGACGAACTTGACTAAAAACAACTAAATTATTCAAGCTGACCCTCGAAATCCCCAATCCCCAAGAATCCCAACGAAAACTCCTCGGAATGCCCCGGTGGTACAGGACAAAGGACACCGTGGGTTAGGTCCTGGAAATCGACGGATATCGACAACGCCAGTGCCTGAAATTTGTCCTGGATTCTTTCGAGTTTGCTGCGAACTTCATTGCGAACTTCTTCTTGGACCCCTAGCACGCAGATCAGGCGGAAACTCTGCAGCTTACAGACGGTAGAGCGTTGGCCGTCCTTGGAAGGGGAATTGATCCTGGACTCCAGCATCATCTCCATCATGGCTAGGTGCTTTAGGGGAATGACTCCGGTCCCAGCATGTCGAGACGAGAATGGTGAGATTCGTAAGTCGAGGAAGAAGTTCTCCATGCGTTTGGGACGGGTCGCCTTCTGGCAGGAGCAACAGCCGGGTGAACAGGGGTAGCACACAGTGACATGGACATCGCGATCCTCAGTTCGAGGAGCCCTGGGTTGTGTTGGCAAAACTCGGGAAAGAAGATACGTGAATTCCAGGGCTCGTCGAATGTTAGAATCTGAAGGCTGGGGAAATTTGCATCTAGGTGATATTGCCCGTGCCAGGGACGCCCCGCACCATGACCTTGTCTTGGGTTCTCAGGAAACTTGATGGTAAGGTGCCGGACTCTTGAGAAACGGAAGGCCTGAAGGATTCTGGGTTGATTCGACGAAAGACGAGAGTGAGCTCTTCAAGCTGGGCGTGCGTGGGCGTAATGTCAGGTAGGGGAAGCGACCCGGAAACATGAAAATATCCGCTTCATAAATTCGGCGCGGCGTTGAGGAAGTCCAGCCACCCCGTGGGTTGCATCACTTGCGCAAAGGAGAAATGGGTAAGTGCATTCGTCCAGGGGGCAAGGAGATGAGCTGCGCTCGGCCCCAATATGCTGTGGTCGACAATAAGGCTGCGAAGTTTGTGATTGTTTTTGAGGATGTGGTGAATCCAAAGTCCTTGGTCAGAAGCTGGCCGGCGTCGCCTCCTTTCATTGGTCAAAACAAGCGATTCTAGTTGAGGTAAATGGATGGGCTCTTGCACAAGGAGGGGCATCGGGAACGCGCTGGAGATGGAGAGGTGTCGTAGGGAGACGATGAGAGGGCATCCATGCATGGCCTCAGCAAGGGCTTGTCGGTCGGGAACGGGACAGCTTGAGGTCGTAGTCCGCCTTTGTCTTCACTGACCACCCGCTGGATAGGCCCAAGGACAGGGAGAGGGTTGGTCCCGAGCTTTCGAGAAGAACTGTTCCAACAACCTCAACAACTTCCCTGGCTCGTAGTTGTCACCGTACGTGTCATATTCCAGGCGAGCCCATATTGTGGGCAGGCTTCGAACCGCCGTCCTCCACGCCGAGGAAACCTGGCTCAACGAAATAGGTACATCCCTCCTCCGATGGCTAGGTGTCTCTGGAAGGCTCCAAAGCGCGATTTCTTGCAGGACGTCGAGTGGTAATCGTCGAAAAGGGGATAGCGCGACGTCGCATGCGTGTAATTCATTGAGAAGGGGTTCGGTTTCCGCTTCCAGGTCCTCGCGTTTCTCCTCCAGCTCAGCGAGACGCGGGTCAACATAATCTTCGAGCTCGTAGAGCTTGCTCTCCAGTTCCTCTATTCGGGACCTGATTACGTCGATCGCCCTGGCACGCTGCACGTGGATGTCCTTCATCTCTTTTTCGAAGCCTTCCATCTTATCTCGGAGAACCTGTAGTTTCCCCTTAGTCGCGTCGCGAAATCCCAGTAGCCCGGCGCGTTCTTGCTCCATCAAAGGTTGATTACGGCCGAGGAAACGATGCAAATCTTCTGGAATACTGGCTTCTTTCACCTAGGACAAGTTTCGAGAAACTTGATCAGATTCATTTGCAGATGTCGTGTGGTGGTAGGGGACAGGGATGGCAGAACTATTGCGCACCTCTTTAACGGAAATGCGAGGGACTCTGGCGCACATAGCGTTATTTGGTGTACAGGGAAACGACATTTCCGTGTTCTGCCAAATTTTTGAGTGAGGGCATGCTTACTGAGTTGGACCAGATGTGCGCGAAAGACTTTCGGCGGTCCTTGTCGCTGCTTGTTTGGCACCAGCTTCTGTCTTTCCCACGCCCCTATTTGCCTGCCTTGCAGCACATTACCTGTCCAATAGCTACTGTGGAGAGCGCTGCGCGCACTGATACGCTAATACTTGGCCCGATACACGTACTAACACTAGTAATTCGGAAGTATTTTACTGTACACTTTTCTACCCGGATTCACAGAAACCGAAACAAATTTGAAAAGGCAGCTAACTTACGTTACTTAACGAGCTGCTTCTCAGGGCTGAAACTAGTATAATTGGGCAGAACTAGGAAATTCTAGAGTCGCTAGATGAAGTCAGACATATAGTACACTATGCTCGCTGTCACGAAGGGGCTACAAGGCCCGTGTTTGCACAAGTTGGTCCAGGGCGCCTATTCTTTGCAGGTTCGACGAACTCCGATTAATCACAGATTAATTCGAGGTGTATGCGGACACACCAGAGTCTAATACAATAATAGAGGGCAATTTTTATTGTGCAGCAAAGGGGATCGTGTTTGAATGCTTTCCGAGTCACTAGATCATTCGAAGGATGAGGCCCCACATTTTGCGAACTCCTCTGTCAGGATTTTGGTTTTTCACTAGCACTGTGGGACTGCAATCATTCTGCACCAGAACGAATATATTCCCCCACCGTATACGTATCTAAAATTTGACTTAACCGGTTGATCTTCCGTGTTACAGACGAGTATAGGTAGCTTGTGCGTCGAGGTCGCTATGCATTACAAGTCATAACAGTAACACATCGGGTCCAACCTGGATTTACTGGAAGAACAGGTGAGAGCATACGTGAATTGGAAACTGCGGGGGAAACTGCGGCGATCACTGCGGCGGCATCTCCCGGCCACTTTCCCAGCTCTGATAGCTCTCATGCATGTTGGCGGCGACGACAAAGACTCTGAGCAACACAACGCCCAGATACATCACAATAACGAAAGTTCCTCCTAACATCCACCTCATCATACCTGCCTTCCTGCTTCGACCTCCCCATCTCGTACCAACAACCTCAACGCATCACCGATTCAAACCACACCAAACCACCCCGCCTGTGCCATTTAGCAGCTTCGCACCACTTCTCCGCCTCCGAGTCTGACAACGAAGGCGATGTCGGTCTGTTGTTAAGGAAGAAGGTAGACTGATATGCGGCGGCGTAGTGGGGAGTCGGGACAGCAACACGATCGAGACAAGTGAAGGGACTGCACGTCCTGGTACCTTCTTCTACTAGGTGCGTCACCACCGCATACGCTGCAGGCGTAGATGTAGACTCCGATGAAATCGCCCCGCAGACCTCTATCCGTGCCCTTCCCACAGTCATGGCGGCGGGTCGGCGATAGGCTCTTCACCTCGCCGCACTCTACACCTCCTCTTCATCCTCATACAACACTTCCTCGCCCACTTCAGCATTAGCCCCTATCTCAGGTCAAATGCTGCGTCACTCTCTCGAATACGCTGGCTGGGAATGGAACGTGCGTTCGACGCCAAGCAGCAAGCAGGGAACGGCATGTTTGAAGTCACTCGACTGATGTCGTTAGGGGAAGGATGGGTGATGAGTTGGCGAGGTTCATGATCAATTCTTGAACAAGGAAACAGATTCGGCGAATAAGATACAGGGTATTTGCATCGGCGGGCATCAATTCAGGGACTCAGGAGCATGCGTAGGTGAAGTCTGACCACCATAGCCTCCCCTCAGGCAGCGAGCGCGTCGCGTCTAATTGGCGCGACTGATCACGTTACTGCCTGGCGGGAGTTGCCGCCGCAGTGATCGCCGCAGTCTGACCCCGCAGTTTCCAATTCCGAGATCTTCTGGAACAGGTTGGCCTAAGTACTAAAGGTTCCCGAGTGGGCGCTGGCTACAGACCTGTCTTCAGAGAATAATCCTGCATTCTGCTATGCATTTAAGATAATGAGTAATACTTGTCGAATCAACCGTTCTTGAAAAACTGGACAATGTTCTCGAATTGCTTGTTGGTACCACTTATATAAATGCCGGTGTCTCCACGGATGCTGCTCTGCATTGAGGTTGCAGTCTTGCGGGCCTTCTTCACCGCTGTATCCAGCGTGCGTGCCAGGTCCGCTCGCAAAGCCTTGAGAACAGTGAAAGGCAGACCCGTAGGAGCGACCCAGGCGTATATGATGCCGTGCGAGCCAGAAACCACAATAGGACTGGATGAGATCGTAGAATTAAGATGCAGGTGCAGCCTCCAGCACAACCAACAGCACCGTTTGCCTGTCCCAATGGGCGTTTTGCCCGTCTAAAGGCAACACATGTGAACTCATATCGGGAAGAATGTAGCAAGGAGCCATACCGGATTGAGGTGAGGACTATGACTCGCATCGACCTTTGAGGGGTAGACCCGGGTGCTCATGATAACAGCCTCGCAATGTACTGCCCCTTTGCCAACGAACCCAAGCAGTTGACTGAGGCGCTCAGCTTTTCCGTGGCCTCGAGTGAGTTCGAACTGTGCTTCCACCGCTGAATCGGCCTCTTTTACGTTCTTGTCGCCGTAAATTGCAACCTTCGAACCATAAAGCATGTAGTCCTTGGCATCCTGAGACAGAACGGTGCCGGATAGACCGTTGATGATCGCTTCAAGATTCGCTGGCGTGTAGGGCGGAACGGCGGAAGATGGGCAAATGATTAAGGATGCCTTGAACGATATTCCTGGTCTGGACTTCAAAAAGTGGATGACCTGGATCATAGAGGGGATGAGGGAAACGAGTTTCTTGACACAGCGTTCCAGACGATTGCCAACGCGGAAATCTTCGACGGTTTCATCTAGTTCAATTAGACCCGGCGAAGGCATCAAATGAGAATGAATACCTTCGAAATCATCGGAGTCATGGGATTCAGAGTCTGTATGACCACTGGGATCAGGACAGAAGCAGTGTATGCCGGGACGACATACTAGGTTCGTTCAAACGATCAATGAGGTTGGGTACAGCCAGCAACAAGCGTTTGAAGAGCGAGGACGAGGCAAGAGCTCGAATCCGCGTCAAAGCTGCAAAGGCTCGAATGAGGTGGTCCACTTTGGGGGTTTCTTGTGCGCTGCCCTATGAGATCGTGAGTAATCTCGGAAATTTTTTGCAGAGTTATTTCACTCGCATTTTCGGCAACCAAGGATTCCTTCAAAGCTTCATATTCTTCCTTCAGAAGACTAGTCCACCGCAGAGTGTCCGATGGACCAACAATAAATTTACCGCTTTCATTTGGCTGAAGACCGCGCGAGGTCAACCAACCATGCACTTCCTCTGTCTTGCTTCCATCATCGTAGTTCGGGATGGAAAGTTCAAAGCTTTCAGGAGTAGTTGGCTGGTGTTCTGAGGTCCACTCGTGAAGGATAACAAGAGGGTGATCCCGCCAAAGACGTTCTGCGGTTCGCATTCGCGCTGCTATTTTCGGGTAGCAGCGGCGAAGGAAGAAAATATAGAACGCAAGCTCTCTCGTGCTGCAGTCCATGCTACTCTTAGACCAAGAGTTGAAAATGGAGAAGACGTCCTTGACGTGTTGCTCCCAGCCGACATATCCACTGTAAGGCGCATTAAACATGGGTGAAACAGGACGGGAAGCGCAATCATGACACACCTTTGGGCAGTAGGGGGGAAGAGTATTTCGCCGAGTTCGCGCTGGTCGCCGGTAAGAAGCTCAACTCGATATTCTAGATCGCCGGCTGTCCCTTTCTCGCCGGCTGCCTTGGGACTGCGAGTGATGATGAAGGCCTCGATACGTTCTGCTTCATTTAAGACCACAGTGGCCGCAATGTCCCGGTTTCCTGCGGGATCGCGTTCGTCATCTGGCGCTTTTGCTGTCGTACCAGTCGTTAGTAGGGAAATGATGGCATTGATGAGATTGACTGGGGAATTAGGGTCGCGATCCTCTAACGTGGACAGGGGTTCAGAAGTCACTGTGGAATGCAGGCCGGCGGACAGAAGGAGAATATCACGTCGAAGAGCAGCCTCTTCCTCGCCTGGCGATGATGTCATTGAAGGGATGGTGGTTGTTGGACGAGAAGGATGGTAGTCGTACATACACAGCGGGTGTGCGCTTGCTAATTTGCAAGCTCGGCGTCGGAGTATCAAAATATGAGGTAGCCCCGGCCGAGCTACCACAAAAAAGTAGAATTTGTAGAGTAGTCCGCGCAATTGGGACTGATGAAATTGCGTGCAATTATTCTACCATTCGACTAGATGGCATATCTCCTCACAACCCCATCGTCACTCGCACTCCACACCTCGGTGCGACCTTCGCTCGTTGTCGCGGCAATATTTCTGACCGGGTCGCAATCCGCACCGATGAGTTCAATCTTGACGGATGGTCCTTCTGGGAGAACGTTGGCGACATACGGAAGGCCATCCGAAGTAGCAATGGCCAATGCCACTTCAGTGCCGCTCCTGACGAAAGCCAGGTCTTCAATTTCTGCCTCGAGACGGCTGAACGATGTCAACGACGAGCCGAGCGAACGCGTGTCGTAAAGGGTGACAACTCCGGAAGCCGATCCAGTGGCGAGTAAATTGTCCACCTCGGAGTAGGCGATAGATGTTACCGCAGAGGAAGTTTGGGAAGTCGGTGACCGAAAGATGGGTTTCTTGAAGCCGAGGTCGAAGAACTGGAATTCGCCACTTTGCAGGCCGCAGACGATGACCTTCGAACTCGTTTCCGGAACCTGGCGAGGATCTGTAGCCGCAGGCGGAGGATGCTCCTCCCCGTCTGGAGGAGTGGGCATTCGATTGCCTAAGCTCATCGACAAGATCGCCGACTGCGAGCTCAAGGAGGAAATGATTTCACCCGAGGATGTGTCCCAGAGTTTGATGGTTGCGTCAAGGGAGGACGATATGATGTTCCTCCCAACACCTACAATAGCAGTATCGGTGACTGGGCGGGAATGGCCTCGCAGGGTGCGCACAGGAGATACCCTCGTCGTGCTAGGGGCTGGACCATCGGGTAGATCTGCTGGTAAGATGGTCAGGGAAAAATCTTGCCCGGAGGATAGGATGACCCTAGAGGAAGGAAAGAATTTGAGCGAGGTCACACCGCTCAAGTGCGGCCGTGAGGGGATCCTTGATTTCGTCATATCAAGGACCTCAGGAGTGAGGGTTTTGCGTGTATGATCCAAAGTAGATGTAGGATACAAGAGGACGGAGCCATCAAGATAGCCTGTTGCGAAACGCGACGAATCTGGAGAGATGCTGAATGCAGTTATCCTGTGGGGCTTGTTCATATGCCAGCCGTTAGCTAAAGTCCATAGCTTTCTGCCTAACGGCCTACCCGGGAGGCATTTGAACGCTCTTCATCCCGATATTCTTGCAATGGGGCCGCTACTCTCGTGGGAGGTATGCCGAGAGGTTTGCACGCAATTGAATAACCCTGTTCAAGAGATCGGGTAACGACACAGTCCATGAACAAGGTTACTTGCAACTCACTCCATCGCCGTCCTTCGAGAACTCAATCTTCCCATCCGCCGGGTCGAAATTGACAAGATTTCGGTCGTTCTCGTCGAGCTCCGCCTTCACTTTCG
This sequence comes from Cyclocybe cylindracea, assembly GCA_013376435.1. Taxonomy (NCBI): domain Eukaryota; kingdom Fungi; phylum Basidiomycota; class Agaricomycetes; order Agaricales; family Hemipholiotaceae; genus Cyclocybe; species Cyclocybe cylindracea. The sequence continues at coordinate 153,955 of MPNV01003588.1, forward strand.
CATGAACTGATGGTTCAGATGTCTTGTAGCATGAGATCCAGAAGTTCTCAGAGGGAATGTCGCCGTCAGCAACTTCTTGAATGACCTCTGGAAATGTGTGTTGGATTGTGACGACCGGAAGAGATAGAGGGGACATTCTGGCGTTGGGAGAAAGAGGTTGCGTCACTGGTGTTTGGATCGTGAGACTTATGCGATAAGATTAGGATGTTTACACAACCAACAGATAAGATAAGCTCTTCGAACAGTCAAAAAGTTGCCCGGAAGTATGCGGGAATAGAACGTCGTCAACGTTTCAAAATTTCAACACTCACCCAACGCTGACATAGACGCCGAAATATTGCATACCCCTCTCGGCCAGCGGTCAACGTTCAACGTTCAACCACCACCGAAAATTGGACACTTTTTAGTCTATTCGTCAATATGTAAATCCCAAGTGAGGAACAGGTGAGAGCAATTTATCTTTACGATGATACACAAATATAAGGGACCGTACAATGCGTGAGGCAGTCACGACCGGAGTGCTGGAACAACAACAAGTAGGACGACTAACCCTAAGTGAGGCGCTTACAATAATCCGGGTTTCCCGTAGGGTTCTATGCGTTCTGGATAAGTATATCATCTCACACGCAAGGCTGCTCGCACGCACCAAAGCCCAGTTCGGCATATTGACCACGGTCCCACTCCCCCCTCCAACCGCGAAGGTAAACACAAAGACCATAACTTGCGTTCCGCCATCAAGAGCCGCCGACAGGAGGAAGTTGTACTTCCTGAACCACCTCGGGCGGTGTTTACGGAGGTAGTACTGCGAGAACACCGCAAGGCAGAACGTCGTGAACACCGAGCTGTTGATACCAACGCTGAGATAGCCCAACGTCCCTGTCAAAGTCGCGCCATGCGTTAAAAGGGATATTGGTATTGGAACTCGAATTTTGACGTACAACAGAGGACGGGTGTCACGACATGCTTCGCCCCGGACTTCGGCCAGAACTGGTGCATAATCCAGAAGGGAACGGGGACAGCAAGGCCGATAAGGATTGAAAACGGAACGATCTATTTATATTTTGTCAGTTAGTAAAGCTTTGGATAGAAGAGTGAAGGGGCAGGGACTTACGCCGTATCGCCCATCCGGTGCGTACAGGAGGTTGCCGAGGGCACCCCAAGAAACTGCGTCACTGTTGAATGATTGAACTTGTTGACCGGACCACTACGTAACTAGCTTAGAACGGTTCTACGAAAAGAGGTGACAGGACCGTACGATATTGGAGCCCTGAACGTCTAGAAGAATTTCACGATGGCTGCCGATAATGACCTTCATAATGATGTAGTTCAAGAGACCTCCCTGTAGCGGTGTGAGGGAAGGTAAATATAAGATTATTGCCTGGCACTGTGGGGACTCACGACAACAGCACCCAGACACTGGACGGTGAAGGTGACGCGAGGAGGCAATTTCGTGTATTGACCCATCTTTAAATCGCGGATGAGTCCACGAGCTTGGTCAAGAGTGTTGAATCCGTAGAGCGTGAAATACATGTTCGTCTGGGGGCTTCCGGGAAGCATGGAGGCTCCCAAGATCTATCGATCAGCACGTTGGGATGACGGTTTCAAACTTGGTGAAAGGAAGAAAGATGTACCTGAACAAGGTTCTGAATATTCGGAACGAATCCAGTGATGGCATACACAGTGACCACGAAAGGCAGGAAGATAGCCGAAATAATGAGAGCGACAATTAAACCCCACCACGGTAGTCCGGAGTGGCCTGTATAGATTGTCGCCATCGCCATCGCGAAACTGGCCACAAATACGGCTAGGTACCACCACATGGGAACTTCAGGATACACCTTCATTTTGGCAAGGTGGGGATCGTAATTCTCGCCAGCCTACATATTATTCGTGAGCAAAGTACTAGTTGAAAGAGTAGAACTCACGCGATACTTCCTGATCACCTCAATGATGTCCTTTCCGTACCACAGAATAACGTGCGTGATGGTTGCTCCGATGGCCAAGTTAAATCCAATCTTCGTAAGAACCTGGGAGCTCGCGAACCATGGCAGACCCTAGAGTTGTTGGAAATAAGAGCATGGCACGAATAGAAGTTAGGAGGATAGGCGAACCTGTTCTGCGAGTTTGGCCGGGTCCAGGCGGAAGTTTTCGTCAAGGATGGCAAGTTGATCGTAGAGTGTTCCATTCTCGTAGAACAGCGCCTGAGACAGGAATGGGAAATTCTGTCCGCTCCAGACATTATTGGCGTAGCACGCGCAAAATGCGATACTGAACATGAAGTATTGGTAACCGTCTCAAAAGAAACGCTTGTATAGCACTCACATGCAGATGGCCGTTCCAAAGTATAGAGACAGCTGGGTGGAAAGCGGGGTGAAGAGAGCGCCCATAGACCCGCCGCCGGAACCAACGTAGTTCCAGTCAAGGCAGAATGCGAACATCCCAAGACCTTCGTTTCCAGCAGCGCCACCTTTTCGCGAATAGCCATTAGAGATGCAGTAAATGCGCCCAAGGCGGACGAAACAAACCAAAAATCCGAGTAACCCAGTCACTATTTCGTGATGCAAGGCAGAAAATGCTGATCCCCGTTAGGGTTCTGTGTGTTCCAATTGAATATTAACTCTTGGTGATATCAATCTGGGAATATCAGGGCCAAGGACCGCGACTTACGGAGCAATGAATTCAGGGAACCATTCCCAGACGAAGATGGCGATGAAGATCGACCAGAAGAACTTGACACGTTTCTTTTGGAGGAATATCCTCTTTCCTCGATGGAGCGCGTCGAACAGCTGGACCGTAGGTAGCAAATTGGGGAAGACGATGTAGGTCGGATAGACGAGGAAGGCACGCATGAGACCTATTTCAAGATTGTCAGGTGCGGGAAGGGGCTAAAAATAGAAAGTGGACCTACCTCCGAGGCCATACCCCATCAACTGGGAGCCTGATGACGGGCCTGGATCAGAATGGGAAGCACGCACACGAGGGCTTCACGTACCGATGAGCGTGAAAATGCCGACGCCAACGTTAGGCTGAGGAAATACACCATGTGAGCGACGACGCAAAGCTGTTGGCAATGATAAATGGTGCACCTCGATGTTGTAGTAGAGTTCGTCTGCAGCAAAGATGCTGATAGCGAGGGCCGACTCAGCCGCTGTAGTCGAGAAGATTGTGATTGCAACGTGCTCCTTGATGTCTAGAAGTCGGATAGACGTTAGATACCCTTCTTCCATCTCGCAGCATGCGGGCAGCGGAATGCTTACTGAACGGGCCAGGATTCATGAACCTCCAGAACCCATTGTCTGTGGTAGTGACACGAGCATTATGCGGCCCCGGTATCACCTCCTCGAGCAGAATCCCTAGCAAATAGGCGATAATTTGCAGGAACAGCTGACTGACGTATACGGTCTGTGGCCGGAAGTACTGATACGGAGTCAACATGCTAGACGCTTACGGGTGGTTCTGAATGAAAGCGTACGAATATCTGGCCGAGAACGGCTCCAAAGCAAGAGAGTCCGATGCCTAGAAACCACATCCTGAAGGTGAATGCTGGAAGCGTTGGGTCGTCCTCCAACGAGATAAGACGGGTTGCAACGTCAACGTCCGTCTCTATGAGATACAGAATGATGAGATAGGAATATGGAGGACATGGAACTAGACTCTCACCTATAGGTCGTTCCCTGCCATTCTCTCCGAGATCGATAGCGCGAATATCGTCGTAGACGTCGCCTACATCCTCATGGATGGAGTGGGCAATCTCAACCGAGCCGGCCTTCTCCTTGTCGACGCCCTTCTCATCGCCGAAGGAGTCAGTGCGATTATGCGCTAGCTGCGAGGGCAGAGATGCAAGTACTGCCATGGGTTCCTAGCCAAACGGCGGCCGCTTCTCGCAGATGATACATCCGCCTTCATACTTATACCAGGAGGCCAGAGGGGCGCCACCCGCAGTTGCCTGTTGCATATGGTGCATGCACTATTTACGGCAATCGTACTGCGTGTATTTTTGGAGTACCTATATCCATTATGGACGCGAATCCATGGGATAGAGGCGTGCAGCTAAAAATAGTATATCTGCCAAAATGGGGATGTCGTTCACGATGGCATGTGGCGTCCCGGAAACTCGAAAATGTCGAGAGAAGGGAATTACCGGGCTCGATTGAGGGGCGGTGAATTTTCTGGACCGCCGGGCGTTAGTGTCTAGGCACTCTCGCCACCGACCGCGGAAATGTGCAACGAGTACCGATGTTGGCTGAGATTCAGAAGCTGACGTCGAGGAAGGACGGACAACCACGAGGAAGAATATGTAAGCTCACTCTACTCCGTGAGTCTCCCGATGCTGATGCGCACAGTCTCAGGTATTAAATTTAAAACAAGAATCTCTCATGCGAAATTGGACGTTGCCTCCCATCTCCACATTTCCGTCTGTGCCAGGAACCTTGAAGGAGATAGACCTATCGTATCATGAAACTGCGGGTGCGAGTACCATATGACCTCCATTCTACGTCAGTAGACAACTGGCTATCTCTGTGTGAAGGGGAACCCGGGGGACTCGGATAGATATTTTAACAGCGAAGTGTTGTTACTTTTGCTGCTTCCACGGCAGGAAATGTCACAAACTGAAGGTCCAAAAAGCTTCCTTCATGAATACAATGATTCTAACGCATGCTCACTGAGTTCTGTGCTCTTTTCTGGAAAGGGCCTGCAATAGGTCGGCCTCTATGAGAGGTTGTGAGTCGAGATATAGGGCTGTTAAGGGACCAGCACGCAGTTATCTAGGAGGTAATTTGAGTACGAATTAAGACTACTGGTAGGAGATAAACCTTACGCATAAGCCCATTAACACTGCCCTGAGCGATACAGGCGGTCAGTCGCCCACATTGGACATCTTGCAGAGCCATATAAGTTCTTAATATTCTCAATTGCCAGATCTCTCCTGATTCTTCCGGTCATTATCGCGACCTGCCGACTCACATCTTTTATTCATGGGGCAAGAAGGCATCGGGGCGGTCTTAAGGTCGACGTCCTTCGATGAGAGATAGGTCTAGCGTCTATTTTTAAATCACAAGACCTTGGCGGCAACCCGAATAGGAAAAGTGCCGAGATCAATTCTGGACAACAAGGGCATACTAGACGAGTTGAGCTCTGCCATCAAAAGCGACCATGCTGGCGACAATCTTCTTCTTTGACGCGCACGCATCCTTCCGGGACTCATCTAGATGCTGCATATGCTTCTCATGTCATCTGCAGCTATCTACAGGCCTCGTTGCTCCGGACCGACCAGAAAAAAAACCCGTCGTGGGGCCGGATGAGGTGAGGTCGGTCCACCATTTGTCCGAGTTCAGTTCCACCGGTGTTCACTCAGTGCTACGCGCAGATTTGGACTTTACATAAAACCCTGCAAACCGTCAATGTGTTGCATTATCTCCTCGCATCACGTTCAAACGACTACGAGGCCTCATTGGCCCCCATATGTCCTTGAAAGTTGATACATTGTGCGGTTCTCCGAATTTCATCCCTTATCTTTAGTGGAATTTGTGTGGAACATGCCATTTGCCTTTTGTGGAGTTGAGGACCACATGCGCCAGCCACACGGATGGTGATGCGCACGGCTGGCGACGGTATGTCGCACCTTGAACATGGCCATGGGGAACGATTTCTAAAACAAACGACCTCAGCTCTCACGTACCGGGTTTTCCCATCTGTCTCGCGTCACCCTTATCGAACCCCAGTTGGAGAATTAGAGAACCTCCACCGTCAGGACTCAGTAGCGCAATATCAGGCAATATCCACAACTTCTTTGACTTGGAGAAGTCGAAGGTGTTCAAAATTAGCTTGGCTTTGAATCATGCAAATCCTCAATCGCTCGCATAGCGTCAGGTTCAAGATCGTGTGCAACGAATTTGCTCGCGACCTATAGCGAGGCGAGTATTAAAGACAACTCGTGCAGTTTCTTTGGTCCGTCTGCTACCTCCGTCGACTGATGTGTGTCCAGGCAGCCAAGAGTTTCTTGGAACAACTTCTCTGTATGCCTGTCGCTTTGCAACATGTGCCCACCTCCATTCATGGCATGCTATCTAGCAGCTCCTTTGGGATCTATAGCGAGCCAGGGAGGTTAAAAGGGTCCTGGGATCCCTGCTGGTCGTTAGTTGACCCACCGGGCCACCCGCCTCGTCGCAATGGAGAAGGTCGAAGCCCAACCAACTCTTCCTCGGGATCCGGAGCGCAAGTCCTCGACCTACAGCGACGAGAAAGACTCGAAGTACAACGAGAAGGTCGACGTCGCCAATTCGGTCACTGGTGGTGAGGTCTACGATGATACCAGGATTATCGACTTGGACGAGACCGGGAAAGAGCGCCCTATCGGTGAGTGGACTTGACATTTTGTCAACCTATTCCTATTCTGATGATACTAGTCACGGACTTGGATGTCGCCACCCGTCTTATCTCTCTCGAGGATGACCCAACACTTCCTGCCTTCACATTCCGTATGTGGTTCCTTGGTATCGGACTGTCCTGCTTCGGAGCTGTCCTCGGTCAAATTTTCGTAAGTTGTTTGCCCAGGAAATTCAGAAGACGCCGCTCATTCCTTTTTACGATAACGCTTAGTACTTCCGTCCTCAAACGGTCTTCGTCAGCCAGCTGTTTATCCAGATTATCGCCTACATTCTTGGCAGAATCCTCGAGGAGATTGTCCCAGGACCTGGCAACGAGCGCGACTCGCTCAAGATTACAGACAACAAATTCTGGAGGTTCATGAATCCCGGTCCCTTCAGTATGTCGAATAATTTTCCCGGTCGTTCCGAATCTCAGCCTTCTATTCACAGACATCAAGGAGCACGTCGCGATCACGATTTTCGCCTCGACCGCCGCTGATTCTGCTCTCGCGATCAATATCTTCGCCGCCGACGAACTCTTCTACGACATTCAGCCTAACGCCGGTATTGGTATCTTCACTCTCATCGGCTCGCAGCTCCTGGGATATGGTCTTGGCGGTGTCATGCGGTCTTTCCTTGTCTACCCTACCTACATCGTGTTCCCTAACCTCCTCCCCATCGTCCAACTATTCGATGCTCTCCACCGTGGCAAGAAAATCTTCATGCAGAAGAAGCGCGTCAAGTTCTTCTGGTCCGTTTTCTGCGGCATCTTCGTCTGGGAATGGTTCCCAGAATACATCGCACCGTACGTTGATCCCAGGTTAGGGCCGTAATTCAGTCTAACAGCCCCCATCTCCATCTTAGGACACTCACCGGTATCAGCGTGTTCTGTCTCGCGAACCGTGACAGCCCCTGGTTCACTCGTATATTCGGTAGCATCCTTTTCCTTTCTTGCTATTGCTACGTCTAATCATCGTTATAGGTGGTGCTGCCGGGAACGAGGGGCTTGGAATGTTCGCACTCTGCCTTGACTGGAATTATGTCGGATCCGGAGGTGGTTCGATGGGCGCTCTCTTCACCCCTCTTTCAACGCAGCTATCGTTGTACTGTGGTACCGTGATGTGCATGTGCGTTTGTTCTTTTTCTCTCCCTCTCTTCACGACCTGAGACCCTGGGCAGGATCGCTTTCTGTGTTCTGTACCACAACAATGTCTGGAACGGGCAAAACTTCCCCTTCCTCTCTCAACAGCTTTTCAACCTCAACGGCACGCGCTTCAACCAACGCCTCATCCTTGATGAAAACTTCATGCTCGACCACGCCAAACTTGAGGAAGTCGGTCTTCCATGGTTCGCTAGCTCGCAGGTGATCTCGAAGGTCGGCTGGAATATGGCTATTGGCGCCACCGTCACCCATGTACTACTCTGGTACGGCAAGCTCATCATTGAGGTTATCCACAAATACAGGGTTCGTCCTCAGATCAGGCTTCATTAAACCATGGATTTACTTCTCATATCCCTAGGCTGGGGAGAACTACGACCCGCATCTTGCCAAGATGAAGGTTCGTGGGCCCGGAACGATGATATATGCAGTTTACCAAGCTTCTCTCAGGTGTATCGTGAAGTCCCTATGTGGTGGTATATCGCCATGTTCTTCGCTAGTTTCGCCATGGCTATGTCCACGATGTATGCCGGCAAATCTGGCCTTCCATGGTCAGTCCTATGAACCATCCACTTGTGTCCACCTAACGTATAATCCTGTCGTCAGGTGGGGATTGATTGTGGGCATCATCATCTCGGCCGTCTTCTTGCCTTTCGTTATCACAGTGTACGCCATCACTGGTCAGTCCTCCTTTTCCCAGAACACGAACGCATCCTCAACGATTTTTCGTCGACCTAGGTTTCTCTCCAAACATCCAGCATCTCGTCCAAGTACGACGTATCGCTGATCATCCTCCATTAGTTGATCTAACGTGCTAACACAGATGCTCGGTGCTGCGATGATCCCTGGGAACCCTCAAGCCAACATGTATTTCACCCTCTATGGATACAACACGCTTGACCAAGCTCGTGGTCTCATTCGTGACTTAAAAATGGCCTGTATCCGGCATAACATACGTTTCGTGCTTGTCTAATCATTCTGTGATATCTAGGGCCAATATACGAAACTTCCACCCCGTGTCACATTCACGGTGCAATCTTTGGGATCTATTATTGTATGACCACAGTCATCCCGCATCTCCCTGTGTGTTCTAACTATCGTTAGGGTGGACTGTTGAACTACGTCATCATGAAGACGATTATTAAGAGTAGGCGTGAAATCCTTCTCCAGGTCCAGGGAACCAACGTCGTACGTCTACATCTTGCTCACCACGATCCCTTCGTTAATCCTTGGCCATACAGTGGTCCGGTCAACAAGTACAGGTAAACTTAATTTTCCAACCAACATAACCGTAGGTGCTAACGCAGCCCTCAGTCGTTCAACAGCAACGCCATTTCCTGGGGCGCTCTAGGAAGCCTTCTATATGCCCCAGGAGGACGATATGCTGTACGTCAACCTTTCCTTCCTGGATTGGCTTTTGCTTAGTGCCTTGCAGATTGTTCCATTCTCCATCCTCATTGGCCTCGCCGTCCCCGTGCCGTTCTGGCTCCTGCATAAGCGCTTCCCGAAACTCGGTGCTGACAAAGTCGTCACTCCCATCCTCTGTTGGACCCTCGGCTACCTAAGTGTCGGTATCAACAGCTCCGTCTTCACGACCTTCATGCTTGCAGTCTTCTCGCAGTATTACCTTCGCAAGTACCGCCCCGTCTGGTTCCGGAAATACAACTTCCTGTTGTCCGCCGCTCTCGATGGAGGTACCCAAGTCATGGTATTCGTCTTCACATTCGCCGTCGGCGGTGGTAGTGGTAAAGTTATTGATATGCCAAATTGGGCTCTGGTACGTTGTCTATCGTCCGCAATGTTTCGTTGCCTAACTTGTTCTCTAGAACCCGGTGGGGAATCCAGACTACTGCATGAGACTCACTTAATACTATGTAGCCATTTCCGCTTTCGATGACTCCCTTTATGTAGACTGGTTAGATTATCGTTGCGATTGTTGTACATTTGTTATGCGAATGCCAGAAATGAGCATAATGCCTAAATATATCCCAGCTGACTCCTTGTCAGTTAGATGACCGAGGCCGAGAGTTCCGAGACGTTTAGTCTTGTCAAGAGGAGATGGATAAGTTTGCTGAGAAATCAATCAGTCAGCTTCCACGACACTGACACGCATTCGATGGGAGTGAGTGCTGACTCTGTGCCAGCTTCCACGACCTCCCAAACATTTCGTGGCCGTTGCTGATGATGGCGTCATGCAGGAACTGCAGACGGGCCTTATTATATCTCTCTGGGCGACCATATAAAGGGCGGTTTTTATCTTGGACGTGCCCCATCTCAAATCATCAAACACCTGCTTTTTATCCTCAGTCGCGCTGTCATGTCAACTCCCGCCCTCTTCCAGCCTATTCAAGTCGGGTCCTCGACTCTTCAACACCGCGTCGTGCTCGCACCGTTGACGCGGTACAAAGCGACGCCCAAAGAGCACGTTCCCATTGTGCCTCTGGTGAAGAAATACTACAGTCAACGCGGAAGCCGCCCCGGTACTCTCCTTGTCACAGAGGCGACGTTCATTGCTGCCCGCGCAGGGGGATACGACAACGTCCCAGGTATCTGGAGCGATGATCAAATCGCGGCATGGAAGGAAGTGAGCACGTTCTTCGGGATCATGGTTTCCCAGGTCATTTATATTTCTTCATCAATAGGTTACGAACGGAGTGCACGAGCAAGGCTCGTTCATTTATCTTCAGTTATGGGCACTGGGGAGAGCGGCGTATCCGAGCGTCCTCCAGGAGGATGGGCTCGACTTCGTCGCCCCGTCCCCCATTGGGCTTAACGACAACGCGACCCCCCGTGCTCTGACTGTACCGGAAATTAAGGAATACGTCCAGCTCTATGCGCAGGCTGCCAAGAACGCCATCCAGGCTGGCTTTGACGGGGTGGAAATCCACGGTGCCAACGGTTATCTCATCGACCAATTCCTACAAGACGTCAGCAACCTACGCACCGACGAGTACGGAGGGAGCATCGAGAATAGGAGTCGCTTCGGTCTTGAAGTTGCCGGTGCCGTCGTAAACGCGATAGGAGAGGATCGCACGGGCATCCGTCTGAGTCCTTGGAATGATTTCCAGAGTGAGTTGCTTGTATTGACGGAGTGACACTTATGCTCATGCGCGTAGAAATGAAAATGGCGGACCCTATCCCTCAGTATACCCATTTTGTCACTGCACTCAAATCTGCGCATCCCAATCTGTCCTACTTGCACCTCGTTGAGCCCAATGGTGACGCCCCAGTCAATGAGTCGAATGACTTCATCCGAAGAATCTGGGCGCCAAAGCCGCTCATCACGGCGTCAGGCTACGCGAGAAAGTCCGCTCTGGCAAGGGCGGCGGAAAACGCGAACGAGTTAATAGCATTCGGGAGATGGTACATCTCGAATGTAAGCACAAGTACATTCATATGTTGATCTAGCTCTGACTTGCCTTCAGCCCGATCTCCCAACGCGGATCCTGGAAGACATAGCTTTTACACCGTATAACTCGAAGACTTTCTACGTTCGTGGGCATTTGCCAAATGCTGATGTTGGATACGTGGACTATCCATTCGCTGATTCTGTTGAGACCCCGGCCCAAGTACGACTTTGAAACCATTCCCCGTAGATTATGGCCCCTCGATGGTTGAGGGTGAGCCTCGGATACTTGTTTATGTGGAGATAGAGTCGGTAATAGAGCTGTTGTTCGCAAGAGGGGTTTAATTATCTCGCGCTGTATCCACTCCATATGTCAGCGTACAGTAGCGGGGTATCATTGGCGAGTAGGATCTACAAAAACGTACACGGATATATATATAGCAGGTATAAGTCAAAGAGATACATCAGAGGAATCTGGAGAACGTCCGTCTGCAATAAGTAGCATTGCTAGTCTCCCAGTCAAGAAGTATGGGAGGTGGGTCAAACCACAGAATGCAGGGTTCATAACACCGTTGCTCAGAGTCGTTTATGGTGAAGCGCATCGTTGGCGGCGTGTGTTCTTATATGCAGGGCATTCTCCAACCACTTGTGAGTGCATGAACAAAAGACAAGAAACTGACAAACTTACCTCCATACTGTATTTGCCCTTCTTCCCACTCGGACCAACCTCGAGGTGCTTCCCGGATAGTACAAGCTCGAATTCCTCCCGAGCACCGTCGGTATCGCCTTGGCATGCAAGAAGGCGGCCGAGTTCGTAGTCTACGAGGTGGTATAAATGAATAGTTCTCAGACGACGAGGAAAGAGACTAACGGGCATGGTACACGAGGTGATGGTCGAGTTCGATCTTCGGTCCATGCTCGAAAACAGCTCGGAAGCACGTCTCGGCAGCCTTCTCTGCGTCCTTCTTCGGAATGCTGACAACCTCCGTGGGGTCCAACTCAGCGTCAGGATCCTGCGAGCAAATGAGCACAATACGGGAGAGTGGGATAGGATGGAACACACCGGATATGCAACGTATCGCATGCAAACGCCCTTGAGGAACATTGCCAAGCAGTAATCGTCCCAGTACCCACCCTTCCCGTCCGCGTACGCCGCCTCTTTCTCCTTGTCGCTCTTGCTCTTGTGCTTGTCGAGTTCCGCTAGAAGGGCGTCCACTTCAGGAAGCATTTTCGTGACGATGACGATTCGCGGAGCGTGCGCAATGCCGAGGAACAGGTACGCAATTTCCAAAGCAGGTAATGCGAGACGGTGGCCTTGGCTGATGAATTTGCGAGCTTTACGAGCTACGAATTTCTGAGAAACGGTAAGGAAGGCATCTATGACAGGAAAACAGAAGGGACAAACCTCGAGCGGTATGCTCTTGCCGGCGATCTTCTGCCTAAGGTTAGGCACCTTGTCCATCAACTTCGTTGCCTCCGCCTTCCGTTTCTTATCGTCGCCGCAAATTTCGAGGATGCAGACTGCCATTCCATATGAGTAGATTGATTTAGACCACTGATCACAGACAGGTGAGAAACTGGAACACGAGTTGCGGACGGAGCAGATGACTGACCGTAGCCTCCGCTTCCAGATCTCTCCAGCAAGCCAAACTCGCCTCCAGGTCCCACAGCGCAAGGTTCGAGATAGCAATCTCCCAGAAGCTGATGTGGTGCAAATTCCGATATTGAGATTGCGATTCCATAGCTTTAGTATAGTACTCGATCGCTTGCTGAGGCTGTGAGCGACATAGGCTCAGGCGACCGGCACCGAAGAGGAAGAAGACGCCTACATGGCATCAACTTCGTACGCCGCGAGCGTCTGGAATCGTTCAAACGCACCATTAGGATACCGCTTGAGATTCCACTTCAAGACTTTGTTCGCCACGTTGATATCCACGCCGTCGAACGTGAAGCTTGACAGGACTAGATGGAAGATGAGCAGCGCCATGTCGCAGATCGTTCTCCGCACCCCTTCGTCCGCTGAGAATAGATATCGAACATCAGAAGTCGATAACGTCGCCGTCAAGAATATTTCCGCTCACCCGCACTAATTGTTGGCTCATCGTCACCGTCTACCCAACCACCCGCCTTGAGCAGAAGTTCCAATCCAGCTTTGCGATCGCCCTTGTATCCAAAAAGCTCAACCAGTGTTGCGAGCTTGCCAGGCATCAAGCTCAGAATGATGTTGCTCATCCCGACACCAAGGTACACGCCAGACCGGAAGTGAGGATCGATGCTTGTGTCAACACCACCAGGTGCCGCTTCATCCATCGCATCGAGATAGTGCCCGAGTTGGCGGTAGATCGTGATCGTTGTCCTCATGTTCAAGCTACGTGGGGGTTAGACAGATCACCAAGCAATGGAGAATACAAACGTACGCCTCCTTAATGAACGCTAACCAATCGCCCGAATACACGATCCCAAGCAGCGCCTTCTCGAAAAGGCTTTCGGCGTACACTAGCTCGGCGTGGCGCTCAACGTCTGTCATTCCCTTGATGAAGCCAATGCCAGATGAGTGCAGCGTGGACACGACGTAACCGGCGATCCTGGAACCAAGGAAGGCTTGCTTCTTGCGGTGCTGACTGGCGATGTGATTCCCTTGCTTCGTGTGTCCAATTGCCGAAAGCAGATCCTGGAGAAGGGTTTAGCTCATGAAAGAAGAATGAACCACCACTTACATCGTCCTCGTAGCTCATCAGGCCCTTCACGCACTGAATAAGCCCGTAACCCGTCGCAAAATACAGCCGCTCTTTCGTCTCGTCGCTTTTGTGGCAATACTCCTCGCTCTCAAACATTTGGCTCTTCAAGAACAGTTCGAGCGCGTAGCTGACGCCGGGGAGGTCTAGGAGTGCTTCTGAGGGGGTGTAAGGGTATTTAACAGCAGGGGGGCCCTTGAATATGGACTGATAAGACGGAGCGGGCATTTCGTACTCCTTCTCTGGCATGTCGTTGTAGTTAGAGGTCGCTGGTGTGAGAAGAGAGGCGTCCGTAGCCGCGCTCGGCAGAAGGGAGTCGGCACGGCTCGTGGTGCTGCTATCAGACATCGACGACGGAGGTGATGGGGGCTCTGACACCTCCCTAGGTGCCTTCGGCGCCGAGGTTGTGAGGTGGAAGAGGGAGCTTAGCATTTTGTTGGAGGGCGTGGAGAAGTTTGTGGGGAGGTTGTTGACGTCGAAGGAAGAGAAAGACGCGGAGCCAGGTGTTTATAGTTAGATTCCATGCGTTACCCCAGATCGAAATGTTACCACCCCCACAGCAATCATATGATTGGACACGAGCCAGATCAGCACCCATGCCTCCACAAACTCAGCGTCGAATCATTCACTTTGGGTTTTGCGAGGATCTACTATCATATTTAGGCACGACGAAGTGGTTCAGGTGACCACGGACTAGCGGGTAGTTGACTTGTAGACTAATGATCAGTGCGGGAACGGGGGTCCGCCAATGGACGGTGAATGAAAAAGAAAATCCAACTTTTGTCTTTATTATATCGAGAGTTTGTCCGAGTGGGCGCTGAATGACACTGCCTCTGACGAGACATGGGCGGTGTAAGCGCAACGACGTTGGCGGCATTTGCCAGGGCGCGTGCGCATGGTCCCCTTATAGACGCGTCGGGAATCGGGATCATGAACTTGGCGCTCTTGACCGTTTGCGGGATCGGGCAGCATAAAAGGACCTCATATGTAGGGCATGGGCGCAAGGGCAAGCGAGTTTCAAAATAAGATGGCATTTGCAACTCCTTACGTTGGCCCAAATATTATAGCGTGTCTGAACCTGAAATCAGACTGAAGCAGCTGCACGCAGGCGGGACGCTGTTAGTCAGACGCGCAAGCGAGAGGACAAACGGTGGGAATTAACCAGGCCGAGAGTATCGAACTGGGTACAAACGGCGCAGGATATACAGAGGGGATCCAGTAAAAACGAGAAGCGGCGGACAGTAGATATTAGTCAATGGATAAGGAATGGGACTAAGCTAGGCGAGCTCGAAGAGGCTGAGTCCGTACAGAATGGAATGTGTGGTGTCTGGACGCTGTCGAGAGGGCCTGACAAGGAAGAGACCCAATAGTGATGGAGCGGGATGGCGGCAGGATATGGTAGGCGCCAAGGAACTAGGCGCCTCATCGTAACAGACGCCCGTGGTAGATCTTGTCGTTTTTTTACTGCATACCTCTGAAGGTTCCGCGGCCCGCGTCTGAGCTCAGTCACAGCGCGTCCTCCACCGCATTTTCGCAAAGGTGGCATAGCGGAGAATTTCATCTCGTCTCCTCACTTTGTGCCTAAGCACTTCCACAG
This sequence comes from Cyclocybe cylindracea, assembly GCA_013376435.1. Taxonomy (NCBI): domain Eukaryota; kingdom Fungi; phylum Basidiomycota; class Agaricomycetes; order Agaricales; family Hemipholiotaceae; genus Cyclocybe; species Cyclocybe cylindracea. The sequence goes on from MPNV01003588.1 coordinate 169,160, forward strand.
CCAAACAGTGGCCTGAGTTCATGAGCCGTGTATGGACTCTGTCCTGGTCGAAGTTTTCCATGGAGAAGCGGAACTCATGATGACTTTTCGACTCCTTGGTGAAGATATTTCGCACATGAATCTTCAACCATGGCTATAAGGCGATTGACATCGTCTGTCCCAAAAATTAGTTCCTGTGTCATTCGGACGGGAACCGGCAATCGCTCCAGCACGAGCTTGATGTCTCTGAGCTAACAAGGATGCCAGAAAGTAAGAGACCCCGTGAATCGCGATATGCCGCCCGTGCAAGAAGTTTTCAGGCATTTGAACAAGGTCGTGTAGATAGCGAAGGTCCAGGATTGCACGTCGGTAGGCGATAGGCATAATTCCTGTTTCTAAGAACAAGGCCAGCCGCAGGGATGAAGCACCTAGTCTGAGAACTCTTCACAGAAAGAAGACCTGAATGTCCTCGAGAAGCCGCAGACGTTGAGGGTAAACGTCGATTGCCACCTCGCACCCTTTGATCAAATGAGGGTCAACTCGTGACAAGGTTCGTCTATTATGCATGATGGGTGATCAGATGAATTGGATAGCTTGCCATAGGAATCATTTCTCAATCTCGGGACGTCGAGAAGCAGTTCTGATAGCAGCCCAGCTTTCTGCAACATGGTAGAATAGGGTTCACCAACGTTGCTCAGAAGAATCTTGCCTCAGCGTCTACGTAGAAGTTACGAAATTAAGTATTTATATACTTCAAGTGCTCCATAGTTCAGAATGTATGGATATCTGGGTGAGTAATAAGTTTGAAAGCGAAGAGACAACAGAAAGGAAAGTATAATGCGAGTGTCTGATCGCAGTCAGTACGTGAGTCCTATGCTGAGGTATACAAGTACAGAAAATGGTGCAAAAAAATGGCACCAAGAAAGTGTATGGCATCGAAAGCAAATCGGCAAGCACGTTTGAGTGTGCTATAGTCGTCAGCGAGTGTGGCGAGTATGGTGATGAAGGGTGAAACAATCAGATAGCACGGCAGTCCAAACAGCATGAATCATCAAGGATCAGGAAACTTGCTCGTTCTGTCGGGGTGGTGCAGAGGGCGCCCAAGCCAAATTCGAGTGTCCTCCGTCAGAGCTCGCGCCAAAGGGCTGGATTTGAGCGGTTGCGAAGTCTTTAGCGGTGACGGTTGCAAAGATGTTGACTGTGAAGAACCAGCGGGCGGCACAATTGGTGGGTATAGAGTGCCACCGCTCGAAGTGGGACGAGCCCGTGCTGATGTGGTGGGTATTGTCGGTGAAAGTTTCGAGGTCGTTGCTAGCACCGGAGAACCAGGGGGTATTGGTGGCGAGGCACCCGGAGGAAGCGCGGAAGAGGAATGAAGGGACGGCGATGAACGGAAGGGGTCTGTATAGGTGGCAGAGCTCGGTCGTAGAGGTACACTGCTGTTGGTCGAGAATTGAGAGGAGGTGGTAGAGGTGGTACTAGCGTCGGTGTGTCCTCGGCCGTGCGAGCTCGACGGCAGCCCAAGGTAGTTTGTGTTTGAGCCCGACGCGGAGGCAATCCGATGACCGTGTTCAGCAGGGCCCATGACATCGTCAACTATCCTGCTAAGGTCGACCTGGCTGCTGTTCTGCGAAATAGGATCCACGAATCCCGGCGGCGGCCACACTTCTTCCCTGAATATCGAGCCAGATTCCGATGTTCGTGATTTGAGTAGGCCGGGTGCAGGGGACCCTGTTCGAAGACGGGCAGCCGATGTAGCGCCGACAGCAACGCTGGCGCGGCTTTGGGATCGCATGTGGGGGTGTCCAGCAACGTCGTCATCGTAGAACTCTTCTCCATCCAACAGGCCCTTGACCTCTTTCCTCCTTCCTGACTCCTTCAAGAACTTGTTCAACTTGCGCTTACGATACACAAATATCGCCACGAGAAGGACCAAAACAAAACCGATGAGACCAGCGGTCGTTCCGGCTATAATAGCGGTGCGTTGTGATGTAGAGTTTTTAGGTGAAGACTCCACAAGAGATGTTGGTAGGGAGGAGGTGAACTATCAGAAACTTCAGAAAAAGGGTACCAACATGCAAGTGCGTCCCACCGTACAGTCGTAAGTTGGCCGGAGACAGACGTCACGATTGTTGTGATGTTTTCTGGGACTGGCGCAGAGCTTGAAGGAAGAAAAGGCGTTGGCGTTGGTGGTGGCGTTGGTGGTGTTGTAGAAGGAATGTCATTCGTAGGAGGAGGATCAGAGGTGATATCCGAAGATGGAGGGAGCGATGTTGGGTCGGAGGATGGTGGGGCAGAAGTCGGTTCAGACGTCGGTGGAAGACTAGTCCTGTAGAACATGAGATGAGCCGACGGAGACACAAGAGACGCGTCAATCTCACTCAATTGAACTTGGAGGTAAACTTGTAGGCTCCGAGGTCGGTTCTAAAGACACATCGCTCGATATAATCGAGCTTGCACTGCTCTGAATTGACGTCAGACCAATTCCCGAGATTATCCTGCAAGTACTCACAAGAAGAGAGGTTATGAGGTCTGATGGTGAAGGCGCATCCTGTCGAGGTGCATGCTGCATCCCTGCAGCGTTGGAATGAGTGGATAATGTTGTGGTCAATGTCAAAGAGTGGCTCAGGATTTCTTTGTCTGTCATTGATGATGCACTGCCACAACTTATTACTTCCACCGACGGCCCGGCAGCGTCGGAGAATCCCAAAATGCAGCGGACGGTCCCTAGAAGAGGCTTTGGGACCGCAGACAGCTTTCGCACTGCACCAGATTGCAACCTGGCCACTGGTCGCATGTCCTTGGAAATTTTCAAGATTGAAATGGTGCAAAAGAACCCCATGGCGCATACTAGGGAAGTACCTACTACCCATTGCAAGGCACACTGTCCGAATCACGTCCTCCACTGGAGGGAGGGAGGAAGGAAGGAAGGAAGGGGAGGCTTTACATCAGTGGAACCATCTGCCTGTTGTCTCGCCAGTGTGTTAAGAGGTGAATATAATGCTCGGCCCAGCTCAGCTGACCCTCAATCTGAGAAAAAACACGCCTCAGTCCATGCTTTGGTCAGAACAAGTCAATCTGTAGCCATGCTAAAATTAAATACCATATAGTTCAAGTGTTCCATGGTTCGGAATGCCTGGATATCTGGATGAATAATTTGGGAAAGCGAGACAACATAAGGGAAGTAAGTATCTTGCGACATGTCACAATCAGTGCGTGAGTCCTATGCTGAGGTATACAAGTACTTGATATTTATTTAATGTCGAAACCCCCAGCTAAACGTTATGAATTACATCGATGAATCATACTCTCTGTCATCATGTCGCAGAAGGGGGCTCCATGAACAATCCCAACCTACTACCAAATGTGTTTCTCGTAGTTATTAATAGCACCGCGGGAGATACACCCAACTTTCTTTTCGTCTACGGGAAGCCATCCAACGCATCTAACTCGGCTACACGGGACCAGGACAGGTGTGGGCGACGTCGGAGTGTGGCGCACATTTCAAGCTGACAAAGCACGGGCCGGCACCGGTTTCGAGCCAACCCCGCTCTCCCTCTCGTCTCCCCTTCCTTTTAAACCACCATCTCCTCCGATCCCTCCCGAAGTACAGTGTCCCGCCAAGCAGGCAGCGTCGACAACGACGGGCTCAAGCGCTCAGCACCCTAGGGCCATAATCATCGGAGACAACGAGATTCGGAACGATATGGGCACTTGGTAGGTCCTACGGTGCGTTTCGGAGCTTTGACTGGAAAAGGTGCATATATGCGCATAAATGGCCCATTTTCGGGTGAGTGCGACCATACAGCGTGTCGACCTTGCCTAGCGGCATCAAGTATGGCACTCGGCTCTATGACCCCATACCCCACACCTCCAAACCCACACATTCGAAATTCACCGTCTTCTTGGCACCAGCACTTCGTGTTGGATACGAGCAGAGAGGTTCGTTGTCGAAGGTAGGACATGACGCTGAGGACCCGTCGAGCAGAGTGTCGTCCAGGTAGAGCCCGTAGTGGCCATCTCTACAACCGAAGGTTAGTGATGCATTTCACACCTAACTAGGAGGTTCTGCCTACCCGCCACCGAACGAGAGGTAGTCCGGTTCGCAAAGCGCGACATAATTGTTCCTTCCGGTCGTCTTGAACACCTTTAGAGTGCCATCGACGTACTTCCACAGGAATCTGGATATAAAAGGGGATCTGGGTCAAACAAGGCGCATATATGAAGGTAAGTGAGCACGTACGACTCGCCTCCACCCGAATACCCCCTGCCTTTATTCAATCGAATCCCTTCCGCGATCCATGCTCCGAAAATCGACCCATCTGCCTCTTCGTCCACCCCAGAGTCCTTCATCACGACCAGCATTCCTTTACCAACCCCAGCAACCTCGCCTGGCGCTGGCCGACGCAAAAGGTGCGTGTCACAGCGCGTGTAGAGCGTGTTCAACGAGATGCCGTGTTGGTCGAGCGAGTAAATGAGGGTCCAGGAGCGCGGAAGGCGCGACAGAGCAGGTAAGTGAGGTCGAAGCTATGGTGCAGGTCAGGGGGTGGATGCAGATGAGTGAAAAGACGGCGTACCAATCCAGCTAGCTCCGCGGTCAGCACCGGAGCGGTCATGTCTCTCCTTCCAGTCAACTCCACGTTTCCTGCCTTCCGCTCGATGAAGTCGCCGATCCCACTACCACTTCCAGCCGGACCCGGGCTAGACGTTGCTTTTCGGTCGTGTCTTGCATTTCGTCCTCGTGCTTGCCGATCGAGGTTTGCAGTCGCTTTCGTGTCCTCCGTGTTCCTGGCAGAGCCATATCCAGCGCTATAGTCACGCTCATGCGAGTTCACCGAAGGCGACCTGGAACTAGTTCGGTCAGGACCAGCCAGCCCGACACCTAGTCCAGATACCGAACTCGAGGGACTCGGACTTGCACGGGACTTGCTCTTGCTCCTACCAGAACCAAAAGAAAAACCCAAACCACTACCCCATCCTCCGCGGTTGTCCGCTACCCAGCTCCCAATTCCTGCGCTGTTGATAACTCGCTCAGGAAGCTGATACTCGGTTGACGTTCCCTCGACTTCCCGCTCCCCCTCTCTCGTCCGCTGAGCCATCCGCGATCTGGATCTTGACCTCTCACGCACTTCTTCCTGTACTCGCTCGACCTCGAGCTCGTCTGAGTAACCCTTGTCCCAATCGTAGCCTTCTCCTTTGAACCCAGGGGCCCCAGTGGGTGGAATATAGACGTGGGGCGCAAACGGTGATGCCGAATGAATGATCGGCGAAGGCGCAAATGGTGAGTTGTGGGTAAAGGTAGGTGTTGGTTGAAGATGCAACGATGACGGCACCGGCAATGTGTGAGAATGCGTTGGAAGGTGAAGCTGAGTGTCCGGCGGTTGCTGCGGCAGCGGCAACGACTGATTCCGATTCGACAAACTGGAGCTCGAGGCCTTGTGATGCAGACGGCCATCAGAGGCATCCTGTCCACCTTGGTTGAAGATCGACTCCAGAGAAGGTCGTGCACCACCGCTCTGGTGCTGGGTTTGCAATGGTCCTGGACTACTACTCTTGAGCAGCGATGACATCCATTTAGAGGGCAGGCTCGAAAGGGTCTGATACGACGGCGATCGTCCGGAGTCTGACAAACTCGGACGACGTGGTTCCTGCTCTTCGTCATCTTGATCTCTTCCAAGCGGAGGCGATGCTGTAAGCTGAGACGCGACGGGCGGGGCCAAGGTAGGTGCGGGCACCGTCATCGAATTCGTACGTGTCGGATGGAAGATACCAGACGCCGACGCGGGTGACGACGCGTATCGCGAATGTTTCCGTGTCGTAGGATCCGGAGTAATCGGTTGGATGGGCTTGAAATAATCGTGGCCAAGGTCGTTATGCGCGTCGAAATGGTCCGGTTGGAAGACGATGGGAGTTCCAGGCGTCATTGGGACGTTAGGAGTAGCGGAACGTACAGGTACGTCTGGGCGCGAGGTACGTTGATTAGACTGAGCTTCCGACGGTGGTGGAGTTTGGGAAGGCGTGGTTTCAGGGGTGGCAGATCGGGAAGTGAGGTTTGAATGCATGGTACATTGTAAAAGTAAAAGGTCCTTCGGAGGTGGAGGCGGAGGCGGCGGAGAAGGGAGTGCAGGAGTCGCCCGAATAGTCTTTTCTTCCTCTTCCTCCGCCTTCTGCTCTTCCTCCGAATTCACGACGAACCACATTGGATCATCCTCGTGCATGAGCAACTCGTCGAGAAGGTTGCTCCTCGCCGCTGAGGATCGTTGACGGGCATCTTGGGTGAAACTGTCGAAGAAGGAGAGGCCCGGGTTCGATTGTCCTGGTGAGTGCAGCTTTCCTGTCGATTTTGCGTTCAAAGAAGAGACGGAAGACGAAGCATGGGCTGTGGCGGACTGCGAGGACGATGTTAATGATGACAGATAGCGTTGTGGTGGCTCTGCGACGTCGGGAATTGAAGGTAAGCAGGTAAAATGAGAAAGCAAGGACGTACCCAATGTGCCACCCAACTCGCTCGAAGCTGACCCAATCGCGATATTGGACAACGAAGTAGCTACTTCAGCTCCACTCGATGGTGTTGCCTCGAGCGGTTCGGGCAACCCGGCTGAATCGAAATCCGAGGAAAGTGGGTCATCCAATGCGGATACTTCCACAAAAGACCCAAAATCCGACTGAGAGCTCGCGCTTCCAACACTGACGATGCTCGAGGGGCGCGAATGCCGACCGAGGAGCGGTCTGGTGTGCGATTTGGCGTGCATGTGGTGGTCAAACAAGGGGGTTTGGGATGGAACTGATGGATTTAAATCGAGCACGTCCAGGGCGGAGGATAGTGATGTCGGCCCTAGCACAGGTGATGCGCGAGGGGTAGATGGGGAAAAGAGGGTGGCAAATTTGTCGATGCTCTCTTCCAGTTCACGCTCCCTTGTATCTGCCGATGCATCAGTGGCGTGGCCGGCTGGCAGTAGATGTTGGGCGGCACGAGACGATTCATTCGACTGCGGAAGCTGTTGCTGCGTATAGTCTCTCTGAGTTGGGGTTGGGTTTGGTGTGGTCGATGCTGAGTGTTTGTTGGACGGCGATGGCAAAGGATTTGAAGAGCCGGCGAGGTCGTGAAGGTCGTCAAATGGGAGCGCCATTATTGGTCATCAGGGTACTTCTCCTGGATACATAGATTGCTGGTCGTGCGCGCTGATCTTGTTCGTCGCAGCAAAGTTGTAAACGCTGGGAAAGGCGTTGATCAACTGCCAACACAGGTCAGCAAAGATTGCACCGCCATCAATCAAGATAAATGCACGTTGAGTCTTGACGTTATATATAGTTGCGGGTATGAAGGCTTGGACAATGGAGCAACCTGCGCGCTTGTGAGAAACGTAATTAGGTGAGCAGAATAAGACTCACGTTAGCGTACGCCTTTTACAGACGATCTTCTCTCAGACTTAGCATGACGTCCAACAGTCAGAACAACGGGAAAGCACCTCGGCGAAATGCGCTCACCTGGAACTAGTTGGAGTCTGCTTCTCCTGTGCTGCCGTCCTGCCGTCCTCCCGTGACGTTGTCGCTATACTTCAATGAGACGCCCAGACAGATTGGGCTATTGTGTCAACGTATGGGTAGAAGAAGAAATGAGGGCGGAAACGATTTTGAAGGCAAGAAGAGTGACAAAAGGAGCATCGATGTCTGGTCCTAGGCTGCGTCCTGCCTGCTGACAAATGCCGGACAAGCCGAGGCCCTCTGAATCCCACCCCTGAGGACCGTGCAGGCAAGTTTGCCTGAACGTTGAACGTCTGAACACCCATCGTTGACCTTGTTTTCGGTTATCTTTGCCTGAATAGTATTCATGAAGCTCCCCTGAAACTGTGCATTGGTACCGTCTCTTTCCCCATATCGACAAGCGCATGCAGGATGCCCTTTACCTTGCTGATTATCAAGTCTCTCAAGTAGGTGGTCACAGTACTCGATGGCGACATTTTGCTAATCGTAAACAACCCTTGAGATACAAGGGATCGCGTTTGCCGGCTTTGCGTGCTTACTGAGCACCGAGAGTCGATCTGTCAGCAGCCAACCTCGCTGGAAGATATATGTTTCTCCTCCTCCCGCATCGGTATCTGTGACTGAACTCCTGAAATTCGCTCAAGCCACCATGACGCGCACCGCTAAGCTCTTCTCTCCCATTGCAGTTGGACCTGTAACGCTCCAGCATCGTGTTGTTCTCGCGCCTCTGACTCGCTTCCGAGCGACGCGGGATTCCAACCTTCCCCTACCCATCGCACGAGAATATTACGAACAACGCAGTAGGACCGCAGGGACCTTGCTCATATCCGAGGGTGTCATCGTGGCACCAAAGGCTCTATGCTACGACTCCACTCCTGGTATTTGGAATGAAGAGCAGATCTCCGCATGGGCTCAGGTCAGAGAGTTTATTTCTCTTTATCCCCTCGTTCTCAGCTCTCTGGTCATTTTGCAGATTGTTGACGCTGTTCATAAGAATGGGTCGTTCATTTTTCTCCAACTCTGGGCTGGAGGTCGTTCCGCCGTTCCAGAAGTTCTTTCTTCTCACCCGACCGGCCCGCATGACCTAGTGGGACCATCGCCGATCCCTGACTCACGGCCCACTGTCATCCCCCGCGAGCTGACTTTGGACGAAATCGTCGAATACGTCGAATTATTCGCCACAGCCGCCAGGAACGCCGTCCACGGTGCCGGTTTCGACGGGGTCGAGGTCCACGTTGCGAATGGATATCTCCTCGATCAGTTTTTGCAGGACACCAGCAACCAACGAACCGATATTTACGGTGGATCCGTCGAGAACCGGAGCCGATTCCCCCTCGAGGTTGTTCGTGCAGTTGCGAACGCGGTCGGCGAGAATAGGACTGGTGTCAGGATTAGCCCGTGGAGTCCATTTGGAGGTAAGTGTTATCCTTGAACGTTTTCGTCCTGCTAGTAGCCTAACTTCAGAAATGGACAGAGATGAAAATGGCGAACCCCATTCCCCAGTTTACCCACTTCGTCTCCCGCCTTAAGGATGCCCATCCAGCCCTCGCATATCTTCATGCTATCGAACCGAGAATTGGAGGCGCTTTCACTATACCCGAAGACGAGAGAAGTGATGCAATCGCGGAATCCAACGACTTCATCCGCGATATATGGTCCCCGAAGGTCCTCATCTCCGCAGGAAACTTCACTCGCGACAGCGCGCTCGAAAGGGCGGCGAATACCGAAGACCTCATAGCTTTCGGTCGTCGCTTTATTTCCAATGTACGCCGGTTTCGTGTTTTAGACGCCCTCGCCTCGTTGACCGTCCTTCCTTTCAGCCTGATCTTCCGGCTCGCTTACAGAAGGACATTCCTTTGGCCAATTACGATCGATCCCTGTTTTATACAACGCCTCCAGGGAAGGGACCTGAGTTTGGCTACATTGATTATCCTTTCGCGTAGAATCAGATTTATTAGAGTAGCATAAAGGTATCGTGGCATCGTCTCGTAGTCGTTAATCAGAATCATGAATAAATATTAAATATTCATCGCATCTATCGTCAATCATCAGGAGTTAGAAGGTCGTCGAGAACTAGAATCGTAAAGAGGTTGAAGGCCCTGGCATTCCAGGAGCGATCGGGTGATATCTGTTGTGAGGTTGCTGGTACGCGACCTCAAGTATCGATTGCGCTTGCGCTGGAGTGACGAGCACGGCCCTACATCCACCGCTCATTATCATTGCATCCGCCGTAGTGTCGATGGGAAACTGCGGAATAGGCTCCGTGCCATAGATGGGTCGTGACGTCCCCACTTTGATATCAACTTGGGTTGTCAGTGGAATGTTTGCATTTATTGCGGCAGGCGGAATCGTTGGCGAAGAGGCGGGTTCCATGCAGTTAGGCATCGCTTTCCCCTTTCCTTTTCTTTGAGCACCTTGGGCAGTCGGAAGGTCGCCTCGGGGATGAGAAGGAAGGATAGCGGGATCGAAGAATCCTTGAGGCTGCACCGGTGCATTTCGTCCTGGTCGACCAGTACCAATCACCCCAATATCCGTGCCAGCCACCACGGCCCCATGCTTGAGTGCCTCTATAGGAGAGTCGTGCTTAGACAACGTCCTCCTCCTTTGACGAGGCGTCGACAACTGCTCGGGACTCTGCCCTTCGAGTGGTTCAGGATATCCGGTGTACGTCATAGAAATTTGTTGAACCCCGGACCAAGAGCCGCGGCTGGGCTTCCTCTGCGTTGGGTAATATTGGGTATGAAGGTGGTTTTCTTCGTGTACGTGCTGAGGAGACGATGCACGAGGGGTGAGCGCCGTGTCCTCTTGCTGGAGTCGTTCCTGGACTGAAAGACGAGAACGGCGACTGGAGGTGCTTGCGGACCGACTACGACTCCAGTGCGAAACTCCTAGGCCTGCTAGCGGAATCTCAGCAGACTGGGCTGGGTCGGAAAGGACGTCTTGAAGAGAGGATGAAAGCGCTTGGAGGGCTTGACGCCCTTCGGGCTTCGGCGATTCATTCGAGGTAGGCTGAATGGCGACGTTTCTTTCCGATTCCTGATTGTTAGGAAGATTAATAGGTATTCGCGTCACTCGGCGCAGAGACGGAGTCCGCGTCGACGTCGGCGAACCAGGAGCAGATCCAGCCACAGATTCAACAGAATGTCGGTCATCCATGGACGTACGTTTGGGAGGGACTTCCAGAAGTTCACACTGAGACTGACGTGAACTAGGCCTGGATGCATGATGAGAGCTCCTCCGAGATGCAGGCCCAGCGCTCGGCACTTTCGCCGCTGCGGAAGGTGAGGCTTTAAGGTTGACGATCGACTGGATCAGCAAGGGGACGTCTCCGGCGGTCCCATTGGTATTGTCGTTAGCACCTGATTGGGTGTCGGTACTTTGTCGTTCATGGCGGACATTATTGCCAGAAGCACCCGTTGGTGAAAGCGAAGGTGGTGTCGGCAAGGGCTTTTCTTGAGAAGACGCTGGTGTGTGCACCAACTCCGCAAGGCGACTCAGAGGGCTCGGAGTCAAAGGTGTATACGGTTGCCTATTAGGCGCCAAGGATTCAGGAGTAGCAGGATAGCGGTGTCTTTGGAGAGGCGTCTTCATAACGCGTACAGCAGGCGTGCAGTTGCTGCGCCCCACGTCTGTTATCTGGATCTCCACCGGTGGATCTCTAGAAACGGGCTCTCGAGAGACAGGATCGGGGACTGGCCCTAGCACTTGCTTAACTTTTACCAAGAAGTGAGCGCCATTGATGAAAACTGTGAAATTCATCCCTTCCTTCAAGCTTGACGCACTTGGCGTGGGCCTGACATAGAGGACTTCTGGAACAGGGTCCCCCTGTGAGGACGCCAGAGCGCAGGGGAGCTTCCTGGTGTACTCCACGAGTATTTCGACGCCATCTAGGCGAAGAACTCCAAACATGCCGGGTTCAGGCTCCACGATGCACCCATCGATACGCAATTGCCCACTTTCCGGGTGGATGAGGACTGTGTGATAGATGGCCGCGGTGCGTGGTGACGAAGCTCTTTTCCCTTTTATTGAGCCCTTCAAACGTTCCAGAAACTTCGGAGTGCCAGTATCGAGTGAAGGTGCCATTCTGCGCAAATACAAAGGGTGAATGAAATGAGCAAGTTGGGACATGAAAGAAAAAGGGAAGATGCTTACCTCGTTAGAAGTTCTGTATTTGATCTATTGGCAACTCCTCGAGAGTGAGCGATGTTATCTTGATTCTGAAGGAGCACAACGGGAGTTCAATTGAGTGGGGAATCGGCGTTGACGAGAACAGATTATATACCTTGTGTATGTGCCGGCATGGACATCAGCCCGTCATTGTACTTGCTATAAACCAGGACAAAAAAATTCGTCGTTAGGCCTGGCGTCGCCCCTGCGTGACTGTACGGAGAATAATAAGGCGGGAATTTTTGGAGAACAAAAGCATCACAGAGAACAAGGGGCGATCACATCAGTCCGCATTCCAAACAAGAGGTGGGCACAATAAACAAAGCCCCCCAAAAGCGAAACCAACGCGAAGGAGACTAAACGTGCTCCTGCAAGATAAATGTGAAGAGAATTGGTAGAATCGGGCGCTGAGAACGAACGTTTATTTTCTGCCAAATCACCTGGCCTTGAAGCAGACGCGCTATCCGGTGGCAGATGAGACCAAAAATAAACTTCCGCACCTCCGCCGACGGCGTACGAAGCATTATTCTACCTCGTAATTTCACAACCAAGTCGAAATCCACCTGTCCATTGTCCATCGATCCCTCAAAAAGCGGTGTTCCAGATCTCTTCAACATAGCAATGGAACCTGTGATACTGAAACGAAAGTCAATCAGCAGTCATTTGGACCCCGACACGACGCGACGAAGAGAGGGAGCTCCCATTGCCGCAAGGGACATTTCATTCTTATCGATCCGCATTTCGAAGAGAAGACACCAGAATTTCCTCCATACGGTGAAAATTTCTCCGGCACTTGTATGAAGCGAAAATTCGGTCGATGGTTTGCTTATCGATAAGCAATCCAATTGAAGTCTTCTTTGACGGTTTCAAGGACTTGTGGCTCAGAGTATTATACAGGATGCGTTGAAACAAGTTAGGCTCGGGTTGGCTGCGAGGATAACGATGAAACACAATCGGTCTATTTCTGCGTGATAAGGGGAAGGGACATACTTGTGAAGCAGAAAGACACCAATTTTGAGTCCAACAAAGAGAGGGTGATGTGACCTAGAAGTTTATCGGCGAGACGTTTCCAAAGTCGCAATGGAACAGCCTTGAAGCACCATTCGCTCGTGTCAAGCACGGCTTGCGCAGCGTTGGGAATTATGTTGGATCTTGGCGCAGGCGGTGATAGCACCCATCGACGAGAAGCAAACTGGGCTAGCCAGCTGCCAGGGTTCGTTCGAGTCTCTTGTTGACTGCGACAAATCGACTTGTTGCGTCCACCCACTTCCTTTCTCGCATGCGCTGCAGCACCGACGATAGGATGGCAGGCGTGACGTAACTTGCGTCGGGATCGACGCCTTGACCTAGGGTGTTGTTACCGCCTGCCTTCTCCATTTCGCTTGCAGCGCTAGGTGAATGGACGGGCTCGCGGCGAAGCTTCGAAGCTTCGGGAGAGAGATCTTCCTTGTATCCGTCCCAGAGCGCGTATAACGAGATGATCTCTTGAGCAATGGAAGCCACTGCCGGAAGGGAGACGTTCAGGTGCGCAAGGAAAGCGACTGGGTTGTCGTCCTTCAGGAAACCCAGGCTGGCAGTGTCCATCGTTAGCCTGACGCGACGATCGTTGAGGCTGGCGGGCCTCCATGGGCTCTTCTGGGTCGAAGTCCTTTGCATGGTCCTGGTCGGATTTCTGGGTGGCAGCTGGTCTCGCGGCCGGGTGAAGAATGAAGGTGAGGTAAAGAACAGCAATGGCGATGAGGTGAGGCGGATAAAGAAGGCATAATTGCAACCTGTACGTGTCGTTGATAATCGACCTGTATTACCGCTGAGGAAAATGGCGGGCAAAGAGCCTTGAACGGAACATACCAGGCAGTTTGTACGGCGGCTGGTGTCAACTCCAGTCGACCGTCTCCATAAACTTCATCCTTGTTTTCCATTTCGTATATCCCCTTTTCTTCTGAGTTCGACGACGTGTGGCTGGCCGTCTCCTTGCATAACGAGAGCAGCGTTCGATATGGGTGAAAAACAATTAGATCGCGCTCGAGGTCGTCAACGAGATAAAATTCCATCTCTGCGATCTTCGCGCGGGGTCAAGCAAGAAGCTGTTGACCCTGCAATTCTCATCTGGGTGTGTTTTAGCTGGCGCTCTCCGTGGCACATAGAGGCGGAGACTTACGGCTGAACACCGCCCGCGACTCTGCGACAACCGCCTTGATATGCACAGGCGATTCCTCGGCTTTCGCTGCAAGATAGCAGCAGGCCGTTATCACCGTGAATGGGTCGGTTTCTCAATACGAGTTCTTGAGATAGAATCGCCGGAAAAAGATGGCAGCCGTCGCAATTACTCTCTGGCGAAATTGAAGCTTCTTTCCGAGTTTCGTTATTACTGGACGAATTTCAGATACTTTTCCTATAGGGAATTGGGAAACAGGTCTCACAATTGGCGAAATATATAGCCAGAAAGTCGAGGTATTCAGGATGGTCAACGTACTGGAGGTCCTTGTCCCGTGCATGCGCCAACGTCACTCAGTCAACGATCCATCTTCTGCTACAAGTAAGCCGAGAAACACGTTAGAACGATTGAACTAACTGTGTGTACTGACTAGTACGAGCTCTGCCAGAAATCTGTGGCCATTTGCAAAATCCAGTGAGTAGAGAACGAAGGAAAGATGGTTCAGGTTAGACGGGCCGGAGTCGCCGTCGGGGTCCAAATCCAAATAGGAGACTTGAAATTTCCCTGACCCAAGCAAGTCGTTAGCTGAAGTGCTTCAAAACCCATGAGAATCCTTACAGAAAATCCACAATAGTCTATGTTCTATGGGCTACCTATATACTACGGTAAACTACGGACGCTTAGGATCGCATGGCGATATCATAAATAAAAGTCAGAAAATAGTTTCCAATAGATAGGAACGATTAGCCTTTCAGACGCTCCTCGCATTCTCCATCCCGAAACGCAGGCCCTCGATGAGAGCGAGGTTCCTCACTCGTTGAGCCTCAACATTTTCCCCGAGAGCCTGATCCCACCATCTCTCACTCTCCGGCGTCTCCCTCCACCCCCCAGCAAGAAATTCCTTCAACTTGCGTGCACTTCCCCCATCCGGCCGTGACATGACCTTCTTCGCGGCGGCCCACTGGGGATGGGGCGACGCACGCGAGTGCCCTTCTGCTCCCGTAAACCCGTTCGTGGCAAGAATGAGAGCAGGAGGAACCGTGATGCGGCCGACCTTGTAGCAAACCTGGGAGACAACGACGGTGTGCACAACGGCACCATCCGGTTCCTCGCGCACGGCAAGGCCTGCTGCAACGGCTTTGAGAGCAGATTCCGTTTCGCTAGCAGTCTGTGGTCGTGTGGTCGGGAGAGGGGTGGCGCTCGAGGAGATCAATTCGTCACCGGGCGTCCGGAGTGCCATAATTTGACCGTCGCCGCCTGGAGGAGGCGTTGTCGGCTTTCTGATATGTTTCTTCTTCCCGTCCGGCTTGCGCACATATCTGGACATCACGTAGAGCTAGGAAGAATCATGAAAATGCGGGCCGCATAGGTAGAAATTATGGCACTCACCCACTTCTGATCCCACGCAGCAATGGTGGAACGGATTTCGTAGGATGCAAGCATAGGGATTTCTCGAATGAAGTGATAATGAGTAGCTGAGAGCACGTTAGACAAGTTAGGCATAACAACAGCGAGATCAAGTTACGTACCAGCCAGGGCTATCCAACCGCCGCTGCGCAAGTACATGGGGAACAAGTTAACAGCAGCCTTGAAACGAGCACCGTCTAAGGTCTTCGCATAGCTCGAGTTGCTCAAATGTCCGTTGAAGTCACTCTCATCGAGACCTGTTTACTAATAAGCAAAACGAATCTATGGAAGAAGGGGCCATAAGACTCACTTGCCCACGTCTTGTACGGCACAACCATCGTGAACGGGTTCTCTCCAACAGGCGTTATAGAATCCAACCAGGCATCCTCCAGCTTCAGTTTCTCGAACCGCGACGACTTGAAGAGCATCAAGAACCGAATCCATGCGTGATGGACCCGCCGATAGAACACAGGTCGGAAGACTCGAACTAGAAAGTGGCTGGTCAGTAAGATACGGGAGGTGCAAAATGTCTAACGGGCCCCACAACTTACTATGCCAGACAAAAGGTAATGCACGCGCGTTGAGGAGTACGATAAGCCAGAGTAGCACCCTTCCTAGCTTTGGCAGCGCTTTCGAGATGCTTGACAAAGGAATCGCGCCGGTTAACTGGCGCAGATTCCGAAGAGTCGCCACCGCGCGTGAAGAGTCCATCACGCTTCGGAGGTTATGCAGAGAATCGCGGGTCAAGAAGCTGGCAGCCGGAGAAGAGGGATTCGTCGAGGACAGGTAGTAGATAAGCCTAGTTATCCTTTTTCACGGCTGGGTCCATGTGAAAATGCGTCTCGTCGACTGAACTTTGGGGATCTAACAGCAGGACCGCCGGCACGTCACCGCGTCACCCATCATTATTTGTTGATTACTAAATGAAGAAGTCTTGGCCCCGGATAACGCCTTGTCGTACCCGAGGCCCTGCCCGAGACGCACACGGAAAATCAGACGGTGGTCTCCTGGATGGCCAATCATACGTTGTGTATGCGCACACTCAAACGCTGGAGTCAGGGAGGACAAGTTTGTACCCCTTCTAAAACTACAGCTGCTGATGATGGTATAGGATACAGATGAAACAAATATCCCACTAGATGCTTTCAGGGATATTATTTATGGGCACGTTTGCGGTAAAGAACAGTGCCGATGCCCATGGGCATCAACCAAATAGCGTGATTAGCGCCAGGGGTTTCTGACCCCGACGTGGGCGGCTATATTGGGTGAACCACAAAGCAAGAGATATCCCTCCTACGCAGTCGGCTTGCCCCAGGTCATTATATACCGCCGAAAAGGGGGCGGGGGCAGGACTAATGAAACGCAATTTGCGTACGTTAGGTGTGGTGCTTGTTATTCCAATGGCGAACATTGGTGTTTGAAATTGCATCAGCCGCTATAAATCATCATCAGTAGAGGTAAACTCAAGGTTAAGGAGTGCTAGTGAGCACTTAGTACTTTAGTCCGCGACTCTTGTCAATGGGCCGTGCTACTCGCACCATGAGCTCATCGGAAAGCGAGAGCCTTAGATGTCGGCGATGATCATTGTGATCTGCAAGATGTAAGTGCCTACTTCTGCCGTCGCTTGCCAGGTTGTGGGTGGCATAGGCATGTGGAGCCACTTCTCGGAGATTGAACGAAACGTAGAATCGTCACGGAACGAATGCTATCAAGATGAGGTTATTTTTTGAAGCTCTGGGAATGGATGCAAGAAACCTATCAGCGTCTTCAGCGAGACTTCCTGAACAGTGACTCACTGGTCGGCGACCTAAGTATGCAATTAATCAACAAAACGTGGCGCACGGTCTCCGTTTCGCCGAGGAATTTCTCGAAGGAGCAGAGTATGAGCTGTTAACGACGTCAGCGGAACAGAGACAGGGATGATTTCCTGCGGATGGTTGCCACTCACTCTGACACGAGTAGACGAAGCGCCCATGGCGGAGGCTGGCCGGAAAGTGTGTAAGTGTCAGTATATATATCAGGGTCGTTCATGGGGCAGTCCACCATTTTACATCCCCAGAAGGTAGAACTCCTTCGACAGCTCATTCGAACGCTTCGTGGCCCCCCACAAGCAACAACACACTTCCGCAAACCCTTTTGTTTCGACAACGTTTCGAAGAAACTCCCCATCAAGCGGTTCCCACGGATTCTCTTCCATAAGACTGAGAAGGGTCACCACTTCAGTCAGTTGCTCAAGCTCCCTTCTTGACGGCCATCGACCACCTGCCCGTAGTGACCTGTGCGCTCTGGAATCAGCGCGCAGTATCTGCTGATGTCGTCGTCGTCAAGTTCCCCATCCTCTACCCCGAGAGCCCACTCGAAACCGTTGCCTGATGCATCGGGATCGGGTTCTGCCCCGACACCAAAGACACCTTCACCTTTGAACCCGGCCAGCACACCCACCAAGTCCACCATCTCCCTTCCAGCGACCAGCAATGAGCACTCCTTTCCACTCACCGCGCAGCAGCGCGTCCATTCTGCTTCGTCCTTGCCAGAGGAAGCGAAGAGCTCGCCATCTATGACGATCACAGCCCCACACGGTGATTCCGCTGGCAGATCAGTCACTCGGCCAATGGTTTACGATGGCGAAGGCATGAAATCGACGTTCCGGGATAGGTCAAGGTCACCAGCGAGAGGAGCCAAAGAGCTGACAGGGCAAGGAGCAGAAGAGAAGATGGAGTCGTCGTGGTGGGGAGACAAGCACGTGGCTCGGCCTTGGCAAGATGCCCCGAAAAGGAAACAGACGGTGCCCGCAGAACAGACTCAGGCACTTGAGAGTACGAGGCAGGTGAGTCTGGTTTTTGGCCATCGAGCGGATGGAGCTACGCGTGAAGCTGGAATCTGTACAAGCTATATTTATATCTTCGTTTTATCTGGCATATTGGAATCTGACGAATTTCCGTTTCGCAGAAAGTGGCGAAGGCTGTCGTTTCTGCGTTGGGTACAGGCGCAGACGTTGTACACGAAGCTCTCTACCTCGGCGTCGAACTACTCGAATTTGCCCCTGTGCCTGGTCTGCAAGCGGCTGCAAAAACAATTCTTAATATTTGGGATGCTGCCCAACAAGTTGACGTAAGTGGAGACACGACCGGACACTGTGCGAGCTCACTAATCTTTTATAGATGAACCGTCTGGGATGTCTTCGATTAACTGAGCGCTGTGCTGATATCCTTATTTCTATCCGCGAAGAAGTTTACGAAGCTGGCGACGTTCTTGGTGAGGAACTGGCTGCCCCCGTCGCGAAGCTCGAGGAGTAGGCTCCTTTTTATTACAATAGCTATGTCGGAAATTGACAGACAGACAGGTCGTATATCCAAGTCTTGCGATTCATGCAGAAGCAAACAAATCGGCCATGGCTGAAGAGATACCTCAAGCGTGACGAAATCCTGAGGGATATTGCGGGATGCGACAGCTCTCTTCGTGATGCGCTTGCCCTGTTCAATGTGTGTTTTAATAAATTGGGTTTCATAACTCCCGTTGACCTGAATATGCAGACAAAAATCCAAATTCGTATCTTGAAAGAGGCGCGCGAAGCTGAGAAGCGCCGTGAAGCAGACGCCAGGGCCATTCTCGATGCGATATTGGGTGTTCAAGCTGCCGACGCGAAAACCATCATTGGCACGCCCCACGAGCCCCTCTCCGATTCACCGTACTTGGTGTCAACAGAATATTCGACGGAAGTTGTCACGGATATCGCGACAAGCAACAACGCTCTTGGCCTCATCCACGACAGCGGTGCCGGCCCCTCAAGGCTTTCGTCGACGGATGTCGTTCTTCCTGATATCGCAGCTCTTCAGACTGTTCAGAACACGTTCGACAACGCACGGGATCTCGCTGACCTGCGCCAGCTTATGCGCGCTGCCCTCCAGACGAGCAGCGATGCGGAAATGGTCGAGGTGCTTCAAGTCAAGCGCCAGGAGATGCCGGAAGCGATCAAGACGCTCCAGCGCGCTCATGAGCGCCTCGCAGAGAAAGAGTCAGAGGGATCCGATGCCTCGTCACAGGGCAAGACGGCTCTTCAGGGGAGGGTCGTCAAGAGGATTAGCATCAAGGAGGTAGATACGCCTCAGGGTGGCCTCCAACGGTCCGCCACGGTTGTGAGCGTCGAGAGCGTGAGCAGCTCCAGCTCCAGCGCTGGAGGGAGTAGCAGTGGCTGGAGGAGGGACACCCTCGATCGCGAGTTTATTGAGAACGGTATAGACGCTCTGAGGAGGATGAGCCACGGATACGAAACGTCGCTTCCGAGCTGGACCATCACAAAGTACGGATTCGTTCTTTTCCTTCTATATTTTCGTGGGCCCACTGACAATGGCTCTACTTTATAGGTACGAAGTTGATCGCGACGAGAAAATCGGTATTGGCTTCTTCTCCGACGTTTACAAGGGTACCTGGAGGGGCCGCACTGTAGCCATCAAAGTCCTAGCGGAGTCGACACCGCGCAAACTATTTGTGCGCGAGATGGGCATCTGGAAGACCCTCCGCCATGCAAACGTTCTTCCGCTCTATGGAG
Source organism: Cyclocybe cylindracea (assembly GCA_013376435.1). Lineage (NCBI taxonomy): Eukaryota > Fungi > Basidiomycota > Agaricomycetes > Agaricales > Hemipholiotaceae > Cyclocybe > Cyclocybe cylindracea. Next base: position 188,902 of record MPNV01003588.1, read on the forward strand.
CGAGTAGCGCGACAGGAGACCCTCCCTGGTTCTTTGTTAGCCCATATCTGAAGAACGGAAGCCTCGTCGAACACTTGAAGCGCGTTCTCCTCGAAAAATCCCCGCCCGGACTTGGACTACGAAGTCCGCCAACCCAGATCCCCCCTCCGCCGCCTCGAGGTGCGGGTGGTCGAGCGCTGAGCCTGCCAGCAGCACAATGGAAGGGGATTCAGGGACTCAGCCCGGTTCGCAGCAGCATCCCATCTCCTCCTGGATCATCGAAAGGGAAATCCCCTCCTCACGACTCGCCGGATGTCCAACGCGAATGGGATCTTTTCCGTTTTATGCACGAGATTGCCAAGGGAATGGCCTACCTACACGGAAAGGGCGTTCTTCATGGCGACCTCAAGGCCGCAAACGTTCTTGTGGACGATAAGTACCGCTGCGTCATTTCTGACTTCGGGCAAAGCGAGATGAAGTCAGAGGCCTACAGAATAAGTGGTTCATCCCCAGCGCGTAAGACCACAGTTCCGGATTTCATTCTAATCTGCTGATGTCTTTCTAATACTTTACAATAGGCGGCACTCTTCGCTGGCAATCTCCTGAAATGCTTTCTGGTGAAAGCCAATTGACGGCGGCGGCCGACGTATGGGCGTTCTCAATTTGTTGCGTTGAGATTTTGACCATGGGCGACATCCCTTGGCCGAATCTAGACGACGATTCGGTCCGGCATTTCCTCCTCAGTTAGCTCTCTCGTTTCCCTATCTTCTATCGCGTGCTAATTATAGAACAGAGGAGAATGGCCGACCCCCAGTTCCTAAAAACTCCCGTTTCAATATCCCTGCAGTGCAAGAGCTCCTTCGAACTTGTTGGGACGGGAACCCCGACAAGAGGCCGACGTTTATGAAAATTGCACGCGACTTGAGGCTCGTTCGAAAGAGCTTTGGACACGAAGTTGATTCTCCTCACCTCCCACCTATTGCAGACCTCCCAGAGTACAAATCTTCACCTTCGCCAGACATGAGACCGAGCGACCTTCCCCAGTTCCTTCAAGGTGTGCTTGGCCCTCCTCGTGCGTTTTCTTTCATTGATGACCAAGGCACGTATATTGATCATAAAGTTGAAGCCGACGACGTCTTGGTTGGTTCCTTCAGCCCGCATTCGACATACCAAACAGCCAGAGACTCCATTTCACCACAACCACACCAACATGAGGAGGCGTCACACGCAGAAAGTACGGTCGCCACAGAGGGTATCAAGATGCCGGAACCAGTTTTCTTTACGCCTGCTTCATCCACTCGGAGTTCAATATCTGTTCCCGCTTCATACGGAGATGGGCGCGTCAACCTCGTTGATCTGGATGGATACGAATCCCCCCCACCGACTGACGAAAGGTTGACCCAAATACAGAATGAACGGCGGTATCGACTGCTCCTCACTCACGAGTATCACCCATCACGTGCGTTATTTAATTTCTAACACGTTAAAAGGAATCCAACCCTCCTTTCATCAGTCGTTCTCCCACTTTGGGAGCCAACCCCTGTTGAGCTTGGCGCTGTGGGGTATTTATTGAAGCCTCACGGCGAATTTGTCACTCTATTCAATGCGAACCGCCCTCAAGACTCAGAACATCCTGGAATACGGCGGCTTCCTCGAATTGATGGCTATGGACGCCCTACCATAAATTCCCAACGCCATGATAGAAGAACGGTAGCTCAAAAAGCTATGGACATGATCTACAATGCCGGTCGTTTGACATTCTTGAATTCTTCGTGCGTATGCTATTCTTATGTTTGTGACACCTCACCAAAACATTCCCAGGAGTGAAAATGTCTCAAGACGATATTCCTACCCTTTGAAGTCCGGTCATAAGGCTGCATACTTGTGCACTGAGACTACAGAGTATCGATATATGGAGACTCTGGACGCTCCAAAGATGTGGTTTCAACTGAACGTCGATGCCATTCTTGCAGTTTACGGTCGCCAGTGCCAAATCCAAAGAGAAGATATCATGCTTGGTATGTCGCGTCAGAATCTTTGCGGAGCCGTTTTGACGAGTCTTGACAGTTATTGGGACACTGCGAGCGCCGAATCATGCGTTGTTCGTCAGCCATAACCATCCAGAGGGACACGTATGATCCACAATTCATCCCAACGCCGAGCTGCAGCGTGCTGAAACATTGTCATTTCGTAGGCGCATTTCAACGTGTACTCCAATGCACGCCCAGGACAGCCTTGGGGGGTATTTACTACCGACACCGATATATCTCGTGAATTAGGGCCATCCTATGACTCGGAGGATTCTTCAGAACCGGCTCGCCGGTCTGCGTCCAAGGTGTCGGATTCTGGTGGGCCGTGGGATGCTGTTCTACTGGCTCGCCTTCGATTCAAACCGGACTCTTTGGAACCCACGTCCAAGTGACGGCCAGTGGTCTGTCATGCCCCTGTTCCTTTTCTTGTTTCAACCCCCGCAGAGTCATATTTGGCTGTAAGCAGGAGCAACACTGACAAACGTTATTTATTTTGAAGTCCATAAATGCACAGGGCTCGTAAACTAGGACCATCATACTTGCTGTTAATTTAACTACATCTCATCGGATCCAAATTGCTAGCCCCAGTTGCGACGAAGGTGCGTTGCGACAAAGCTGCACGAACGCAAAGATTAGGTCTGGGCCGATTCGCCCAATATGGGCGCCTAAGGACGGGCCGGGAAGTAGTTTGTGTGGCGCGGCGGGCCGGGCACAACTTTCAAGCGGATTAGCGTAAGCCTCGAAGGACGCCCAATCCCCGCGGGTCCTATACAGTGCCTTAAATGGCCAGAAGGCTTGAGAACGAGTCTGGCATAAGCAAATCCAGTATTCACTATCATCGCGATCTCCCGGCCCGACTCTGGCCTCTGCTGATCCGGAAGGGAAGGTACCCAGCAAGGCCAAGACCTTCGCGCGAATTCAACTACGAGTTATATTTGAGCGAAGAAACCTCATTGTCGTCGCCAACTACCATCACAAAATGCTCCGACCATTGATAGCGTGCCACCTCATTTTAACCTCGATGTCATGGAGCTTCATGGAGGCGGCACGGTTCACGGAACCCAGAATCGGGCAAACCTTGTAATTAAGAAGCAACGATACTTTGTTTTTGACGCGGTACGCTTACACGTATTTAGTAGTAATCGGTGGTGCTGGCGTTGCAATTGACGGGAGAGACAGAGACTGTAGGCAGAGTCGGGCCCCGACGATGCGCATTTCAAACGCGGCAGTCATCACGGTGATTAGCTGCGCATGGACGTTGGTCACGAACGAATTCACACTGTTTGAAGAACGTGATGGCATTGCGATGACAAGGTTCCGACTATTTCTGTGACATCTGGTGGCATGCGGTCAGAAACCGATAGGGAAATCAGTTGAGATCGAGAAAATCCCTTCACAGAAGACGTGTCAACGGTGCCAAGATGCTCAGAGTGTGTTCCCGCTGAATATTTACCGAGATACCTACTTTTACACCTCTCGAAGACGAACAAGGGCGTATGGATACTTTTGGTTACCATGAATGGGAAAACCTCGGCCATCCGAAGTTTCCCCTGCGCGGCTTGAAGGGTGCAACGTTTGAGTTCTAGGGGGGTGGGGAGAACATCAGAGTGAGGCTAATTGCATGCGTGCGCTCTGTATGTGTGTCCTTGAGGGATGTTTCCGAAAGCCAGGGGGAGGGCTACACCTGAATGTGGCCTCAGGCTATCGCGATGGTGGATTAGTGCTAGTGAGCGTCCAAATAAGCATGCAGTACCGCCGGACGAAATTGACCTGCCACGAGTACAGCCGGCTTACTTTAATTTTCGGGCCGGCTATCGATTATTTCTTGGAGAATGCTAGATCAAATCGAGTCAAAACTATGCGGTCACTCATCTGCTAGATCGCATTCAGCGCATCTTCGCCATATCGCGCACACTTCCGAATGTTGCCTCTTTCCGTTAACTCCCCGAGAAAAGCATCGATGCTCTAAGCCCACTCCGATTCAGCCAACTCGTCACAAGGTATATAAACTGGAGAGCAGACGCGATGGTTGAGTATTTCACCACCACCGTCAATCATGTACCCTCCTACACAAGGCCGTGCATACGGACTTATCAAGAGTTCGGCAGTAACTCACCCAGCGCTGCGTGCGTTCATCCATTCTTCCCTTATCTGGGGCTTACCTGGCGTCAGACATTCGTGACGTACATGACGCCCATGTCGTTCTTGAAGCCGTTCGGCTCAACATTCTTCCCCTCCTCAAACGTCGCTTGTTAGCGAGCGAGAGGGATGAACTCAAGAGCGGACATGTCTACGTTTGGGAAGAAGCTCAAGACGACGGCGGTCTCCTGCGATGGACTGACGGACGTCGATGGTAAGCGCATGCTTACCACTTCTGTCGGTATTCAGTCTTAGGTGTTCACCAGGTCTCAAAGCCGAATGAGAGGGGACTATCTCTTCTATGAAGAAAAGATAGAAACTACACAAGAAGAAAGAGACGCAAAGGCTGCGCGCAGGTATGGTTGTCCAACACTTCGGTTGGCGTCTACATCTGATGTTCGTGACCGCATGTAGGGCGCGTAGGGCGTCCGACCCCAATGCAATCGTCCCTCCTCCTATACGTCGAAAGGATCGACCTGCTAAGCCCAACGGCCTAACGAAGCAGACATATTCCGTAACCGTTAATCTCCCCGGAACCCCGGAACCCCGCAAGTGGCACGTTGTTGCCTACTTCTCCGTGGGTCTCTTCCAACACGCGAGAACCATGAAATTTCATTTAGCGTATTCATTTCATCTAGGGAGAAGATTATGCCCGCTTGCCGGTCATAGAGTCCTACAGCTATCTTAGGAGCATCCAAGTCCCCAATGGGATCTTTTTCAGCAACAAGATCCTTTGCGGTAGGGCAGAGAGATTCGCCTCGTATTCGGACGAAAGTGAACCCCTTGAAGATAGCCCTCATCTTCACGAAGCGCCGCCTTCTCCGGCTTATTCGTATTCGTCGCCTCCGCCAAGCTTGCCGTCTTACTCTCCTCGAGCATCGCCCCAAGCGTTGTCTCATGCACGCGTTTCTCTTCCCCCTCTTGCTTCCTTAGGCTCACAGGGAAAGCGTCCCCAGCTTCCTCATCCCTACAGCGTTCCTCATTTTAGTGGTGGCATCCCGTCGCATTATACCCCGCTTTCTTCAGAAGACCGTCGTGCTCTAGAGAAATTCAAAGTTGTTCTGTGACAGGGTTCAGGACCATGCTACTCGTAATTTATTTACTTTCAGGACAATTTACTTACTCAGGTTTTACCTTGCTTGCTCTGCTCGCTATCGCGTCGGGTCGTCTGTATACTGCACTGGGACTCATGTACTTATTACTTGGGAATTGACTGCGTCATTCGCTTCGTACAGCTCGACTTCACTCTGATGACTTCAAATTTATGATAGAGACAATTTTAAATTAGAACGCAGCGCCAAATTCCGGACGAGGAGCTAGGGAGCGTATGCGCGGTCATTCATCGCACTCTTCTCGGATTTGGGCGTTATAAGTTATTAGTGATCTCGAGGAGCAAAAAGAAGCGATTACGGTCATTCAATGGCTAACTCCGTTGCGCTCCCATCTTGGCATGGTAAAATCCTCATTTGTTTGTTATCTGTGGAAGTTTTGAGGTTAAATTCCGCCTATGGATCTATGGTGTTTAAGTCCGATGATGAACCGAGAATTGCAGAAGAAGCGCCTGGAGCTCTCAGGAGTTTAGAGGCGATCAACTCACGCCCTGTAGCTTATTTCAGAACATGCCCGATCGATCGTCGGCTATGAGGCGCATTCTTCTCTATGCTGGTTGTTGTGTGCCAGACGGCTTTTACGGCCGCAAGGGTTTGAAGTTGAGCGGTAGACAGCACTTAACTTGGACACTGAATTATATCACTTGGACACAGAATTCAAGTTTAGCTTGAGTTAAATAAAGTAAGCTGTACAAGCATTGACGACAGGGCGAAACACAAGGACAGATTATTCCATGAATCAGTCGTGGTACGTGCCGACCCTGCCGAGTCCACATTGGTCATGTGACCTTCTGTAACGTGTAACAGACTAATTGCGTCACATCCCGATGAAATTCCGGCTCATCCTAACCACCATCCATAGATTTGGCTTTACTCTCCGATGAGAGAGGTGATTTACATCCAAGCTGGGGAGCTATCAAACTACGTGGGAACACACTTCTGGAATACTCAAGAGAGCTACCTGACGAACGGGGACGATGAAGATTCCAGTATCGACGCTAGTATCTCATTCTGTGAGACTGCCGATGCCCAGGTATGGATATTGTATCGCCTTAAAAGTTACGTCTTGTTATGACAGAAGCATCTCTTCAGGGTATAGTGTCGTTATATCCCCGTGTCCTCGTTATCGATCGTAACTGTAGGCTTTAATTTAATTGTCGGATTCTCACTACTAAACATCTTCTCATCAGCAAACTTTGGACGCTTGAGGAGCTCCCAGACCTACGAAGATGATACCTCCGCCGTTCTTTGGTGCGTTGCAAGGCGTCGATGGTCAAGAACCCCGATTTGACTTACGAGCTACGTGTAGGAGCGGCAAGGTTGTAGAACACAGACAAGAACCCATCCAGCCGAGTTGCTATCAGACTTTGTCAGTGGAAGAAGAAGCTTCTAAGCTTGCGGCGAAACATTCTGCTCGCTCTCCCACCGATATAGATGTCCGGTATTGGTCCGATTTCGGACAACTCTCCTACCTCCCAAGGTCCTTGCAAAGAATCCCCGACTCTTTAGTTTGGGGAAACGGGAATGTTAACTGGAATGACGGACCAGAATTCTTTTCAAGGTTTAACGAAGTGTGTGCGCTCTCCTTTTTTGTCGCTGTTGAAACGTTGACTGGCATCGGATAGGAGTTTGAACTGATGGATGGCGCGGTCCGCCTTCTAATCGAAGACTGCGATAACATACAGGTTTATCATTTCCCTGACGATCCGCAGCTGTCTTTAATCGATGTAACTAAACGAGAGCTAGGGCATACAAGTCATGAACGATACTGACACGTTCGGGAGCTATATGGAATCCTTTTTCGTATCTTTTCGGGACGAGTATCTTAAACTTCCATCGCTCTCCTTCCCCTTAGGCGTGGGCGGGATCTCGAAAGCCCCTGATGTTGACGATGTGAGCCCCAAACCTCAGAGAGAGCAGCTGACATTTACATCTATTCCCAGGCTGAGAGCACGCGCAGGTTTCTCAACGAAGCGTTGTATCTGCGCACTCTAAACGAATTTTCATCGATGAACATCCCTATCAAGGACCCAGCTTCATGGCGTGGACCCAGAGGCTGGCCAGTCAGTAATACCTCCTTCCTTCTAGATACCTGTTTTTCTCACTTCCAGCAAGACCAAGAGCAAGTACCATCAATCCGCTATTCTCTCGACGTACATTGAGACCGCAACTCTCCCGCTTCGGTACGTCGGAATGCACGCCCTCGGTTCTTCATTGACGGTTCAGTGACCGGTGATTCTTTCCAGGCTGAGAAACGCTGCCGAGGATATCTCGAGTGTCTGCGAGCAGCTCAAATGGCGAACGTCAACGCCCTTTGGTGAATTGAGTGGAGTCTTCCCTGTCGGCTCGATATCAAATCTGGACGGAATGGTCCACAATTTCTCCTCTGATACCCCAGACCAGGTGAGTGGCAGTTCGTTCTTCGTTCTTCGGGTGCTTCTGCTGACATAGCCCGTCCCAGTCGAGCACAATATACGCACGGTTGGATGTCACTCGAGGTCTTTCGCCGAGGCAGATAGGAGCGTATGAGGAGTGGATTGCAGGGAAACGCACTGCAACAGGACCGTATTCCAAAAGGTGCGGGACGGCCTTCACATAGGCAGTAACTTGAGTCTGATATCTCAGGGCAGCACTCACAGCTTCGCATACCCACTTCCAAACTCCTTCCCATCCCTCACCGGTCTCACCGGCCAACTTGAAGACCAATACGCGTTACCCTCATCGAATCCTACTTCAATACAAGTACTCTCCACTCTCTCGACGTCAAGCAACACGGCCAACCTTATCGAAGGATACGCTCTATTTGTCGAGAGGTGTTTGAAAACGCGGACATCTGCTGTCATTTCCGCCGGAATCACCTTCGAAGATCTGAAGGAGCTGGCGAACGATCTTTGGACAATGCACGACAGCTCGTCTGGCCTAGAAGAACTTGAGGACATCTAGTGCGATATAATATTGTTCCCCTGAATGTTAACAATCTTGTCTCGGCGAAATCAAGCTGATGGTGCGGCGTTGATGGTCTATGGTGAAAATATACGGGGTAGGCTGAGTATTAGCCTGTCACTGAGGTGTCTTGGGATCTCTGAAAGACTGTTATTGCAAACTGCTCGTGCGATACAGCTCATTCTAAGGGAAATATTGCGCCACTGTGTTCGAGAAGGGATCGTTCCTTCAGAAAATGCGTGCTATTTATAGCCCAATCATTAGATCTGTCCAGGCGTCTAAATTTAGCGCTCGCCTGTCCATAAGACTCTGGATAAATCGGTAGAAGTCTCGTCGTCAAGCAATATTTGACGCGACACCCAGCATCTACTATATAAAACGAGGAAGTTGATGCCCCCGACACCTTTTAAAGTTGTCGGGGTCAACATTATTATTCTTCTCCATTTTGCTTGAGAGAGAGATTTGATTTGCGCCAGTTAGGCGTCAAAAGCCAGCCCTCGAACCTGCCGGAAGTCGCTCGGCACGACGAAGCGCCCCCGCGCGTCGGATGGGCGAAGGCGAGCGGCCTCGAGTGAAGTGAAATTTAGGTACGTATAATTTTCTAAAATTCACAAGTACTCCCGGTACTACCAAATGGCCGACCTCAAGGTTCCTCTCGTCCTTATAATAAAATACAGGAGAAGGAGACGATGGTGCTGCGTCCTCAGAAACGTATCATTGTGGATAGTTGGATTACTTTTATTCTTTGTTACATTTGTTGCAATTGTTACAACGAAAAATCAGTCTACACCTCCCGAAGACTAACATCCATTAATGTTATATAACAGCGAGGTCTTGGTAAGGACAATGCGAAGAATTTTTTCTTGGAGTCGTTTGCTACGGCCACTCTTAAAAGATGAGTTTTCCAATTCCGTTCCTTCTGTCTGAACAATGATAGGGTGCCTTTGCCCTATTAGCATGTGGTGGCTTATAGCCCATCTTCCGAGGGATCTCAAGCGACCGTAAAACTACCATGTTAAAACAGTCAACGTGAGTAAATACAATATGTATAAGCGGAGTCCGGGCTACCTCAAGTTGAAAAAATGCTTCCAAACAGAGAGCGGATTCATCGACCGCAGCTGCTCCATACCATACCGCCCTCCGCGTGGAAGCGGAGGGCATCGAGAACGGGGCGTTCCGTAGAGTACTATCCCTCATGTCCATCACAACGTAGCTGCTATTTTTACGGTGCTGCGGAGTACTTACGAAACGAATCGAAGCAAGTACCAAGGGAAGGAGCTCAATATTAATCATCGACATCTGTCTGGGGATTGGAGGAAGAAGCCGGGATCTCGTGTTAGTAGTGCACGACCGGACGATGCTGTGCTTGAATGGGTACAGGAATAGACGTCTCCTGGTTGGATGTTTGAGTCGGCAATTAGCGTGTGCAATTTGGAGCTCCCCTTGAGGCCTGCTATCATGGGAACATCGCCCATTTGGGACTAGGAATAGGACAACGGGTATGGCCCCGCGCTGGCGTCCCGCCTCAAGAGTCAAGAGGGCACTTGAAAAGAATGGTTAAGCAACCCAAGGCTGTGTCAATGTGAAACGTACGCCCATGAGACCCTTAGTGCGAGTCGCCGATTCAATGGCACAGAGCGGCTACGGAGTCTGCATCCCGTCCTTTCCGGCTCAAGCTCGCCGTCTCCAGAAAACTAATGGTCTGCCAGTATTCCATGATATTATGACAACCCTGCGCATGGTTCGTGGAAAATGTCAGTTTGGTTGTAGAATACAGGCGTGGAGGAGGCAGACCGCTCCGATCCCAAAAAAATATCGCAACATCCGGTGTTGTATAAAGCCTACTATCACTTTCCAGGAGTTTGAAAGTTTCGGGAGTTTGAAAATCCGGCTTTCCACAACCAAAATTAGTACTTTCGACTTCTAATTTTTTTAATGTGACTCCGAGGCAAATCCCAATGCTCCTTCAAAATTCTACTCTGAGGACCAGTGGCCTTAATGACATCAAAATGGCCCATGTATGTGCGTGTCAGTCCAGATCTCGTCCGATCCCGTAAGAAGGATATTAAATTCTGGTTGCAAAATCTTGGGAAGTCCAGAGAACGTGTCGTGGAAGAAATTGCGAGACACATGATTTCCCACCTCAAGGTGCGACATTTGGCAACTGTTTTAGCAGGGAGGACGGTCGTCAATGGAGGGAAGTGGACGTGGAGCAACGTGGTCAGCATTCAAAAAGGTTCAAACTCCTGGAAAGTGATAGTACTTCAAGAATTTGGGACGTGTTTGCGTCTCTTCCCCCAACTTCGCCCATCACCCTTCCTCCGTGGTCTGTGGTTCTCCTTAACCATCGCCTCTGACTCTGACTGCGATATGGCTGGCGAAGTTTTGTTCTTTCCTCTCCCCTCCGCCGTTTCCGCTTCATTTTACACCGTTCTGTGCGTTTGTTAAGCGGTGTCGGTCATACTGCGTGGCTATCAACGACGTTGTCGACTCTGACCTGCCGTGGCAGGCGCGTATGCCCGTCGGCGAACCTTGGCAAAGTGAGAGCTGAAAAGAACTAGATGCGGGTGTTTTATGTAATGTCGCGCTCTCGTCACTTGTGGGCTTTCGTCATTCTAACCCGCCGTCAATATACTCGAGTAGATAGGTGCTTGTATATTGTCCTTAGCTCTAACATAGCCCTGTAATCAATATCAGTGCCCTACGCAGTATAGTGGTAACAGAAACATTTCTTCGAGTCACTGTCCGCCGGCGTTCCCAGGTCGAAATCGATGCCTTTGTCCAGATTTGGTTTGCAGGATGCCTAAATAAGAAAACCAACAGTCGTCCTGGTCGCTGTCCTTCCTCTTCCCATCGTCCAACACCCTGAATGGTTCGTATATAGCTCAAAGCTCGTTCAAAGCAGCCCTGGCGCCGTTCAAGGTATCAAATTATCCAGCTATCATGAAGAAGCATACCCTCGAGAGTGCCAACCTCGCAGACGTTCTGGTCTTCGTGCAGACGGCAGCTCTTCTCGTAGTGTCTAACATTCATGACGACATGTTCCATTCATTTATTCCATAGACACAATGTACAGAACATTCGATGACAAACCCGACCATAAAACAGCTCAAAGTCGAAGCCTCCAATGACACATTTGCGCGCTTTACCAGGATCATGAACGTAGAACAACGACGGTCCCTACTAGATCGAAGACTCCATTCCACTCATAAACATAAAGAGAAAAGCAGGAGACGGAGTGCCGTGAGGGGTGCTCCCTGGGAGCGAGCAGGAGTGCCATGTCCCTATTCTTGCATGGAAAGAGACATGAGTGCATCTACTCCTCTGCGGGCGAAAGGTTAACTCCACCAGTTGTGGCGTGGCGGGATGGGGGTCGATAATTTTACATAGACGCAGTGCGTGGTCGGGAGTTAGGGAATTGCAACTCATAGGAGTAGCACGGTTTGTCGGGGTGAATGGGCTTGCCGCACAGTGGGTCTCTACTCTAGTGCTGATATTGAGCGCCGGTGATACGAAGATCGCGGTCTCCCGTATGCGTATGAGCCCCATTCACGGCGTCCCGAGGAGACGTTGACACTGCTAAAAATAAAAGTAAATTCTGGGATCGAGCGTTTCTCTCCCTCTTCTCCTCGGAGTCCGAGTTCGAGTCACTCACTCACCCGGACCATCGCTCGCTCACTGCGTCATCTCATCGCCATTAATTTGGTCCCGACTAGATAAGCGCTGGGCTCTAGCGTGGGGTTGCTCCGGGTATCCCGGCGTTGAACGAGTACTTGAGCAGGGGGCAGGAGGGCCTCCGTCCCCTGTTTGCGGGATTTAGGTATTCGGAGTTGGGCGAAGCCCCGGGTGGGGTGGGGGGTGGCGTCCAGCGTCAAGGTTGCAACGTAGTACCAGATTTAAACGGTGTTTGAGGCTAATGAGCCTTCACTAGGACTTGCTAGTTCGTTTCGAGTGGACCTTTCTGCTAGAGAAAGCCCGTCGTCTTTCGAGCCTCTTCATTCCGGGCTAATTACGGACGTCAGCGTGGCGCATGGGACGATCTAGGCTTTCGGTGGGTCGGTCCCGCAGACCGAATACCTCATGAGCGATAGCACCCTAATGCGTCTAATCGGGAAGTGCTACGTGCCTGGACGAGGAGCTCTAATCCTCGACTAAGTTGTGATTTGTTCAGAGAAAAAAGTGTTGTAGACCGCCTCAGACCGCTGGCACTCTCGTCCAAGCAGATATTCAGACCGTCGTGGTTGCCTTTCAATCCCAACATCCGTCGTCAATGCACCAGCTAGAAGCTACGTAATGTTAAGCCCACCACCACGAGCACTAATGCAGTGTATGTGCATTACTATCAGGACACCTGACAGAGATCAACAGTCCAACGTTCAAGGCTATTCTATTCGCCAGCTGTAGCAGCCAACAGACGTCGGGTTTGGGTTAATCTTCCGGATCTTCGAAGCCTTATCTTTCCTGCTGGGCGGAGCGCCTCCTTGGGCGGTCGTGTCTCGATTTCCTCGTTTCTGATTCGCGAGAATGAAGGGTGCGATAGACCACCTGAAGATGCGCTTCGTGCTACTCGGCGTTTGCGGGAAGAATGTCCAGACCATTCACTTTGCTTTCGAGAATCGATACCGGCCACTTCAGAGTTTGGATTTCTTCGATTAGCTTCACCTTGCGAGGCTAGAGACATGAAGAAACGCACCTATTTTTGAACTATCGTTCGAAGTCGTGCCATGATATTCGGAGAAACTTGATGTTTTGGCTCAGGATGAACGCTCGGCCAGACCATGGCACGGCATGCCTCGGCCGATCCACGGCCCATGGGTCAACTTGTCTCTCGGAGAGAATAGGACGGCAGCGACGGCAGGAAACGGAACAACTTTCGCGCATGCGCGTGACGAAAGAAGACCCGCGGAAGCAACGAATCGCGATCGGTGATCGCTGGATCTCGCCATGTTGCTCACGAACCACGTCCACGCCCGCCAAATGAAATAACGACAGCCAGGCGAGCGATGACAAAATGCCAGGCGCGTTCGCCACATCGATTCCCACTTCTCCTATCCTCCCCCCGCTCGCCCTCCCCGGCCCCTCGTCCCTCAGCCCCGACCTCCACATCCACAACCCGATCGACGCAAGTCCCGACGGTGCGATGAAGGAGAAATCTCACCTCGACGTCGTCCTCGACAACCCGCAGGGGGACATCTTCCTCAAGGGCACCGGAGCCAACGTCGAGCCAGCGAGACTGAGCGGGCATGTCTGTCTGTTCCTGACGGAGGCGACGGCGCTCAAGGAGATCGCGCTCCAGTTTAGAGGGAAGGCGAAGATTCCGATGCCTGCGAACGAGTCGTGCGTGCATCCTTCTTCGGTTTCTTTCTTCGGGGCAGGGGTAACATTGCTTCTAGGCTAATGAACAACAGCACGTCATACCACCACCTCCTGCAGCGGCACGAACTGTCTTCCTCGAGGGGCGACAAGAAACCTCACGACTCTCAACCCGGGGCGGCATTTTCTTTCCCTTCTCGCTCTCCATCGATGGCTCGCTCCCTTCCTCCATCCACACACCCCTCCTCGGCGGTGCCTCCGTCTCGTACAAGCTCCGCGCCCTCGCCACACGCCCCGGTCTGGCCCACAACCTCACCTCCACCATCCCTGTCCACATCCTCCGCTCACTCACGCCCGAGGCGCTCGAGTACCAGCAGTCTCTCGAGATCGAGAATACGTGGCCGGAGAAGCTCATGTACGCCATCGTCCTACCGCACAAGGCGTGGGCCGCGGGGGACACCTTGGTCGCGGTGCTCAAGTTCTCCCCGATGCGGAAGGGCGTCCGGGTAAGCAGTGTGGTGAGCACGCTGTACGAGACGGTGAAGGTGTACGCACGGAGTGGGAACCAGGAAGAGACGCGAGTGGTCGCGAGTGTGAGGCACGATATGCCCGCGGCGGCAGGCGAAGGATCGTCCTCGTCGAGCGAAGACGAGATCGACGACGGGTTCGAAGACAAGGACGTCGTTACCTATGTGACACTCCCCATCCCCCACACCTCCAGCGAGTCCCCTCTCCCCTCTCCCCTTCTCCATCCCACCACTCCACTCGCCGCTAGCCCCGCCAACCCAACACAAACCCACACCCAGGGCCCAAGTCCCACACCTCCCCCCTCTAACCCTGCCTCCCATGTTATCACCATGACCAACACGACGCCAACGCACGCCCTCGAGCCCATCGCCATCTCGCACCGCGTCCGCTGGGCGATCTTCATCCACAACGCGGACGGACACACCTCGGAGCTGCGCTGCTCGCTGCCGGTCCACATCCTCGATGGGCGCGTCCTCGCAGAAGCGCGGGGGTGCAGTGTCATGACGAGACAGATGGTGTTGGGCGCGGTGGGTCTGGCGAGGGCGTGTGCAGAACTCGGTCTCGCGACGGGCGACATGGCGGAAAGGCAGGCCGAGACGGAGAACGCAGTGGAGGACAGGGAACTGCCCAGTTACCCAGCGCACGTACGCGATCGTATCGCGAACATGTTCCTGCCCGAGGGTGTGATGGTACGTGCCCCAAGTCCATGGGTTGGGCGGATCGGCGAGACGGGGCCTGCGTCCGTTGAGAGCGGGGACAGCGCCAGCACGGGCACGGCTGCTTCGAGCGTCGTCGACGACATCGTGGAGTCTGGCAGCGGCGGCTCAGGCTCAGGCCCGCGCTCGCAAGCCTCCGGGTCCGCCACACCCGCCGGTCTCCCCAGCAGCCTGACCACCCTCCCACACGCTCCCGCCGCAGGTGCTACCGCTCCAGAGATGTCCACCCTTGACTGGGTGAACACGGAGCTGCTGTTAAGCTTGAGCGATGCGCCGTTTCATGGCGCCCAAGCTCCTGCTTCCATTTCGACGACGACGATGGGACGACACCGAGGGAGTGGACACGCGAGTCGGATCGGGAGTCGGTGGGGCAGCAGGGAGCAGAGTCGGAGTGGGAGCCCTGGGCCTGGGGCTGAGAGCCAGCGGAGGAGTCTGGAGGTGCAGAGTGGGAGCGGGAGTAGCGAGGGCGGGATTCAGGCTTGCCAAGACCCTCCAGCTCCGGAACACAGCCAGAATACCGACGCTGCCTCCTCGACAACCAGCATCTCGCACGCCAGCAGCAGCCTGCATATCGCCCACCACGGGCACAGCGTACGAAGCCTGTTCAAGGCGACCATGAAGCCCTTTGCGGCGTTCGCGCATGGACACGGGAAGCACCACCCCCATCCCCATGGAGCGGCGACGGTGACGATCAGCGAGCACGAGACGACGGCTGGTGCGAATGCGTCGCACTCGCACTCGCTCTTCTCGCTGTCGATCTCGTCGCTGTCGGTGTCGAGGGGTGGTTCTCACCATCCGCAGCTGCCCTACTCGCCCTCTTCCCTTGTACATTCCGCCTCGGACGACCCCCGTATCCCTCAAGCCATCCACCCCTCTTCGATGCCAGCCCCCAGCGAGCCGGCGTTCTTGACAGGCCAAGACCTAATGCACCGTGCCTTCACCTCCGTGCCCGACTACTCCATCGCAGCACGGGGTTTCATCGGCGGGGTGCCGCCCTTGAGCAGCATGCAGGGGCTGCCGAGCTACGAGGAGGCGCAGGCGGGGCGGCGGCTTTCGCGGAGACGGTCGTCGGGTTTGGATAACGTGGATGACCAGAGTCGGCGAGGGAGGAGTGGGAGCAGGGAGCTGAGGAGTCGGAGTGCGGAGAGGAGGGCGACGGTGGGTGATGTGGACTTGGTGGAGTGTTTTGGGTTGAACGCGGAGGGGATCTCGCAAAGGTTGGGAAGTGGGGAGAGAGGGGAGGATGGCAGCGATGAGGGCACCAACCCCCGGACGTAACACGCATCCCGTCCCTTTGGATTTTTCTTCATACCCGTACTCATTTATGACACTTGCATCGAGAACCAAAGGTTAATAATTTGTAATACCTATATACGACATGCCATTACTACTCACTAGCATCCCCATCTCAATTATGTACTTCAATACTTGTACTGTTACTGCTCGTATCATGTTCGTATCTTCATGGATCAAGCTCCAGTTCCTGAAAGAGTGAAGTCACGTAAGTCAATTGATAATGATTATGGCAAAATGTGAAGTGATGACTTACCACTTCAGCCTCCGGCGCGAACGCGAACACCGACGGCGGCGAGCGTGAAGACACGGTTTCAAAGCTAGAAACAAGTGCACATGTAAGTATTCAAAGTCTTTGTGAAGAAAAATGGATGACTTACCGAGTTATCCAGCCCATTGACCTCAGCCTTGACACATACGACCTCCTCCTCAACGGGAACGGCGACGGCGGAGTCCACGAGTGGTCTACGACCACATACACGGTGTTTTATGGCGACGGAACCTTGGTGGAGTCGAGTGGTGGAGGGGGAGACGAGGAGTGGGTCTGTAATGAATCATTCATGATCATAGTAAGTCCTGTGCTCGTCCCCGACGATGACATCGACTTACCGTATTCCTATACATTCTACACGACATCTATACGATGTCTGCTTCGACGGAGAGGTAGCGGACGACTCCCGTCGAGCTTGGGCGGAACGGGCACACATGGGACGGCGTCATGCTACGTACATTCACCGTGAATGTTCATCGTCGTTCCGTACAACGACCGCGACTTACCTTTGTACCAGGCCACGTACGGCGTGTCTGTGAGATGGGAAAAGCGGCGGCGAGGGTGGAACCACGAGCCACAGGGTGGTATGGCACGGACAAGGTCAGTTCAAGCTCGTTTCGTTGGTGAATTACCACTCACCTTGATTCCAGTCCTCGCCCGTGCTCTCCTCCCTTCTACGCCGTGTCCTCCCCTTCAACGTCGTGGCCGCCAATTCGGAGATTCGCCATAAGGCATTGGGCATGATGTTGAGCTCAAACGCAAGGTGAGTCGGCGGGGATCTCGTTCGCAGAGACACGAACTCACCTGTATCAAAGGACCGAACATCCAACGTTGTCTACGACCTCAACGTCGCCGGCGCCGACGAACAGAGGCGGGTGGTGGGTGTATGGCGGGGTAGAGACGTGTCGCCCGTCTCCTCCGTCTCAAGAGACTTGGGTCTCGTGGTAAGTTGCCTGCCCCTTCGTCGAGGACGTGTACGACTTACCATACTCGTAGACCCTTCGTATCGTACTCAACGGCGGCGGGGCGAGCTATTCTGGGTAAGCACAATCTCTCTTCATCCGTAGAATCGAGACTGGCCTCGTTCGTAGCCTCTCAACGTCGTCATCGCCCTCCAACACCGTCCTACAAAGACCTCCTTCGACTTTGACAGGTTTTGCACCTTGCGAGGTCGTGGAACGGACGCTCTCGTGTCATACGGGCGGGTTTGATGCAGGACGGAGATGAGAGGAGGTGGAGAGAGCGGCGGCCAACGTAGGACGCTACGTCAGAGCCTCTCACTCTCGTTGGCTTCGTGGCGGAGCTCGTTGTACTCGTAGTGTCGTCGTTGCTGGCTTTGGGGCAGGGAGTGATGAGTTGCGGGTAGAGAAGGTTAGTGGCCCCGTAGCTTCACGGGTAGATATGTATATATACTCACCTTATGTCCAGCCGCTAGTGGTCGTCGCCTTCAACCCCCAGCATTCGCCCTCGCCATCCGGAACCTTCTCCTTCGATGAGCGTACCCTTGTGCTCGCGGTTCTACCTGGTATGCGTCGTGGTTTACGGGCTGAAGACGTCGAAGACAACCTAGAGGGGTGTGGGGCAAAGGGATTTGAAGGGTAAGTAATACGGCTCGGGGCCGGAGAAACAAGTACTTACCCAATTATACATGGTACGAGTCGGCGCCCGTATCGAGTCCGGTGCGTACAGATACTGGAATAATCCAAGGTGTAAGTCAGCACCGTCTCCGTCGTCTACTATTCGTGACACTTACCGTCCAATTACAACGTCTCCAGCGACGTCTTTTCATCAATGACCTGTCTCCATCGAGATTCGTGGCGGCGAAGAGGCCCGCAGCATTCGATAGGCCGAGGGGTGGCGGGTTCTCGACGACGAATAGGTTAGTTAAAGGTCTTTGAAGCTTATGAATAGCGGACTTACTGGAGCCCTAGTACCCCGTTCCTACCGCTCTCCATTTACCTACATCGTTCGCGCTGTGCTCGATGTCGAAAGCCCGACACCTACCCGATGTCTAAGCAGCGTCTCATGGCGGCGGATGGGCAAGCTTTGGAGAACGCTGGCGACAAAATCAAACGGCGAGTGCAGCGGTATGGGCTTGCGAGGGTGGGTGAAAGGGTGAATATGGATGGTAAGTGCCAAACCGAACAACTCAGAGAGACGTCGCTTACCTATCTGCATTCCTGGGTGTTCCCCTCGTCGTCGTCGTCGGCTGTGTGCCGGGTTCGCGGTCTAGAACGTGGTAAGCCCGCCGTCGTTCCAACAAGTATCTGCCGTACTGACCTTGCATCCGTTCAGAGTAGCCTGTGGAGTCAGGGGGCGCATTACTGAGGGCTACGTACAGGGGGTAAGTCGTCAGTTCTGGCTAGTGTTGGGGAAGCAAATACTTACCACGTAGTTCTGAGAGATGACGTGGCAACGATGCCCTGCATGGTGTAGCCGTTGAGCTCATCAGTGGGCGGGCACGTCATGGCAACTTACCACTA
The DNA here is from genome assembly GCA_013376435.1 of Cyclocybe cylindracea. Taxonomy (NCBI): domain Eukaryota; kingdom Fungi; phylum Basidiomycota; class Agaricomycetes; order Agaricales; family Hemipholiotaceae; genus Cyclocybe; species Cyclocybe cylindracea. The sequence continues at coordinate 207,706 of MPNV01003588.1, forward strand.
CGTCGTGGTTGTCATGGGCGTCGTGGAATGTCGTCTTCTCGAGGTGGGATGGGTGTGGGAAATGAGGGCGGGTTCGTCGGCGCGAGGTCGAACAGTCGAGGAGAGCGATAACGGCCGGCGGCAAGCTTCAATATGGAGTGTAAGTCGTATATTCATGACTATCCACCGCTGAATGCTTACCTGGCATTCGATTGGCGACGTTGGTAGGGGCGCTACGGGGAAGTCAATTCATTGTCCACGATGCTGAGCTGTGTACTCACCCTCGGCGGTCCAGTAGTCGGGCGGTGGGTGCTGTAGAGAGAAGGTGTGTAGTCAGAAAGTAGCACAAAGTGAATGGAAATTTTTACTTACACTCGTGTATACCGAGGAGGACGGTGGCAACGGCGAAGGCGAAGGCGCACTGTAAGTGCATGGCAAACCAAGTGAGTGACGAACTATGCGGTTAGAGGGCGCACTTACCATTGGAGAGAGCCCGAGAGGAGAGGCTGGCAGAGGAGGGAGTGGGGTGGTGATGGGGAAGAAGGAAGAAAGTAGACGGCATTTTATATTTGTTGAAAGACCCACGACCGAAATAGGAAGGGTGATCAACAAGGACCCTGACCGGCGCGTCTACGCGAGCCCCTAATCCCGTTGATCACACGCGTCTCCCCCGCTCGATTCCAGGAATTCGCATGCCAATTGCAATCCGCGTCCTTCAAAAATCTCGGAATACATCAATTGATGTGTATACTACCTGAATATCAGGTTTCTTTGAGGGAGTGGAGAATACTGGGTATGTGAATTCGTACTCTTTGCTACGTTTACGGGGGGAAAGGGCAGAAAGAACTGACTCTTCCAGCCCAGTGTCGCAGTTTCGGCGAGCCAAGCCCGTTGACACGTCGCACATTAGCCCATGCCAAGACACGGGTGACAGAGAAACCCACTGGAATCGTTCGATTCCTGTGGAAACAGGTTCGGATGAGCACTAGGAAGGCTCCAATCCAACGTCTCGACCGCCGCGAGCAGAAGAAATCTTTCTTCTTAGCGCCATCAGAGACCTGTCACGCTTACCACGGTCTCTGATGGGAACTGTTTCCATGCGATTTACGTGCACATTTTGAATGGAAGATTCGGATGAGGAGGTATGTCCGAGTCTTCGTGTGTCAGACCCATTGCCCCTTGGAGCCTTCCACCGGGCGTCCGACTTCTCATCGAGCGGAGGGAGGGCATATCCTTGAGCCATTCTATGTATGTTTTGTGGTAGATACATGTTTCTCCATATCTCTATCTAGTGTGGCGCATTTCGAGCATATTCTCCTCCTCAACCTTTCCGAGTCTTCGAAACTTCGAACGGGTGCACGATCTCCGCTGCCGCAGATCACTTAAGGGTTGATATGGTCTGGGAACTCTCACACAAAACATTAATCACCATTCTTTTGGCCATTTGGATGCGAAAGAGACGACGGGGCGAAGGCCCTCGAGATATCCAAATGCGGATGTGGGATCAACATCCGCCCGTTCAATTCTTTTGTAAACCCGGTACTATGGTTCTCAAATAATATGCTAATAAGTTATATTTGCTGATAACTATGCTATGTATACAGGCACGCGCTCCTAAAGGAGCTTCGTAGAAGCTAGATACCAAATTCGAGACGTCATGAATCTGTCCGTGGGCTAACCTATTGGCTCCGTAGCGGTCATCCTTGTGCCGTATCCTTCCAAATTCATCTCTTTACTTCTGTTGCAGGACGCAATGGGAGACTGTTCCTGGTCGGTGCCCCAGAACGCCACGGGATACAAAGATCTCGATGAGAGCTTGTTGAGAAATTTAAACAGTGTACCTGTGCGATTGCACCAAGTATTCCTTGCTCGAATAGCTTATGAAATACGTACCTTCCATTATTTTTGCGGTTTCCTGTCGGAGAATTGCCATAACGATGCAATTTCCTGCATTCGGGCGTCTCGAGGGAGTGATTTCATCCTGAAAAGGATGGCAAAGACCCGGATTCAAGACGGACAGAAACAAAACCTTATCTCGAAATGACGTACGCGTCACTTTGTCCTCGATCCGGCAAAGAATAAGTGTGCTCGGTAAGTCATGAAATTGGCTTTATGACCGTTTGACAAGATCTCGTTCCTGTTCTCGGGTGTAAAGATGAAATAAGAGAATTAGATGGAAGAATACGAGCTAATGAGCGAAATACCTTGATCAATCGTTGCTCGAAAACGTCATAGCTCTCTGCAATGAAGATCTTCGATGGCAGCATCTCAAATGCTTGCCTCACAGTGTTTAATGTCCCTCAATCTCATGTATCTCGCGGTTCGGACGATTTCGCAGCTAATATAAGCACCATTTCATTTGGGTAATTACTGTAACAAGTTTCGTAATCTACGTTTTAAGATGGATGAAATAGAACCGTCATTACGTGCCTGTACTGAGGGAAATGCACTTACCGCTCGCAGGGAGAAATAGGCGCCCGTGCGCCGTCGTCTACTTTACGAGGCGAAACTCGTGCGTTGAGCATTCAACGAGCTATAAAGAATGAATACAAGCATTATTACACATACACGGAGCTCGAATGACAGCACTTACCGTGCTGAGAGGCGGCGGTACGCGCTCGTCGTGACGGAGATCTTGATGGAAGATGGCTAAATGGGAGAGGTCAGTCCGTAGCACCCGAACGACAGATGGAACACCTACGAAACGTCTCAAGTATAATAGTATCGTATTCTGGTGTGTGTCGAGGGCCATAGTCGTGATCTTTCCATCTGCGAGGAGGGGTAAATGGCCTTGAATCGGGTTGGGAAACGAGTCAGCAGCTGGGACATGATCGAAAAGTGAGAAGACTCACATAGGACCCCACATGCACCCGAGCCAACACAGCCGCATTCAAGGAGAGCGTTTCCAGACATTCGTGTGGTCAGTGTTTGTTCCGGAGTCTGGGCTGTACGTACCTCTCGAAACCCTCGACGCGCAGGAATGGGAACTCGCTGGGGCAGAGGGGTGTGTATTTCTCAACATGGGATTGACGGAGTGGGCGCATGAGAGTTGGGAGATATGTCTACGGATACCGTGTGAGTGAGGCATAATGAACGGCGAGGGACTCACGGTAATGGGTCCGTTCGTTCAGGCACGGAGAAGGAGTCGTCGTTGGCGTCCGGTGTCTGAATAGGAAAAGAGATTCAGCGATTCGATAAAACGACGAGCAGAGATTACAAACGTCGTTAAGGCGATCACTCGAGAGAGGAGGTGACGACGGAAAAAGACGAGGAACGAGTCGTTGCAGCATGGAGAGGGTGCTGGTGGAGGTACTGGCTTCGCTGTCGACTTCTGAATGGGAAGAGAGACTCAGAAATACAACATGAGAATGAGAAGAGCGTACCGGTGTAGTGCATGACATTGAGGGAGAGAGGAGGATGGAATGGGGGGGAGAAAGTGGGGGGAAGTAAGAACGAATCGTTAGGAATTCCCGGTGCAGAAAGTGCGGGTGGTCAGTGCGTGAGTTTGAACGGGAAAAAAAAGGGACAGTGTTCTGATACGATCACGGAGACGAACATCTGCACGGCTGAGAAGGTGAGTAACCACTGGAATGCTCGGCTCCGGGTGCTTCCAAGTGACAATGACGCACCTCTAATTTGGTATTAGATTTTCCGTGAAGGGCAATCAGCTCTGCGAATTGCAGCCGTCTGTTTGCCCGACACGGTGTTGATTTTCATTGGTGCCAAGGGAGGGAATGAGGTAAGTGGTTCGGTAGAAGGGCTCTTGATATTTCCGTGATACACACGCTCGAAATATCCATGCAGATAGGATGTCTCTATCTGCCTGGGTATTTGGAGGGTGTGTAGCACGGAAATAGACAAGAAAGTCTGAGGAGAAGGGGAAATAAAAATTATTTGGGAGAAGAACTCACATTTCTGAGGGCGGCAGGATTATTCTTGGCTGTGGGACGGTGCTGATTCACGAGCGAGGGGTCCGATGTGGAGGACCCTGTTGGGTAACAAGGGGACCGGGCGAGGCCATGGCGGCCTTCGCCTGAGTCCCCGTGTCTCATCATTCTTTACGTAGAATAAATGACTTACCTATATTCTCCCCAGGTATAAATACTCTAAGATTTTTCGGTGTCACCCCACCCCGTCTTGATGCCTTTCCGCTGCTCTTGCTCTCCGCCATCCTACCCACTCTCTATGCCGTCACTATGCCCCTATGTTTCCTCTTCTACCCATCCATGCTGAAGGTATGTTCGTACTATTTTATCATGCTATCCTAATGCTTATCCATGACTGTCTAGCTATTTATCGACACCAAGAACGCCTTCGACCCTACAATCTCTTATGTTTGTCATGTGGCTGTGTCCTCATGCAAACATCATCGACGACATCAAGCGCTCAATCTTTCGTCCCTCCCACCACCACCCCGGTACGTCTCGTTCGTTTACGGGCCGTTTATTTCATCTAATACCCCTGAATTAGGTCTCGATACGATCCTCGCCCCTACCCTCGCCCCCGATCCCTTTTCGCACCCAACTTCGACACCAATTTTCTGGGGTCAAGGCCCCGCAGCGAGCGGACCCCCACCTGTGGCATGAAGATTCCGCGTTCAAGTCGCGAGGAGCACCGCGCCAGCGGTGTGACGAGCCCAACACGCCGGTTCCAACGCCTGCCTCGCTGAAGAAGTTCCATTCGGTTCATCGTCAACTGAACAACCCCTGACTTCAATCATGTTTCGTTCAAGTCTCGAGGTCCGGCGATTCGTTTTGGAGTTCGGGGTGGCACTTTTGTGTTTGTGGACGTGGGGTTTATGGTGACAGAAGGTATGTGCCATCGACATCGTTCGTGATCCGCGATCGTTGACGTCGGTTGCAGATCTCTCACTCTCGCGTGCTCCGCCTCTCTTTCATCCCTTCCATCCTCCACCTCTTCTATCGGTTTGAACACCTCAAGCATCTTCAGCCCCACGCTCCCAAGCCTCGCCAACGATATTCGTATCTCCAACGGGCACCCGTTAATCATCAAGCACGAACCTTCGCCTTCAAGAAGACTTCGGCCTGGGTTCCTCAACCGAACAACCCCCCAGCTTCAAGGACATCGGTTCGACGTTCAGGACCGACGGCGAGTGATTGTCTCGTGTAGGATGGGCGTATTCGTGTTGAGAGAAGGTACGTCCGTTGGCGTTGACTGATTGTTTAACGTGTCTGATCTTCTCTTTGACAGATGCCTGCTCCGTCTCCCTTTCGTCTCTCGTTTCCTCAACCCTTTCCCTCAAGCTTCGGCTCATCGACGACTATCACCACAACGCTCTAATGTCCGACCAACGACGCCTGTCCATCACCCATCGAGGACGAACCTTTGCATTCAAGAAGACGTCGATCTGGCTTCCTCAACTGAACAACCCCCCAGCTTCAACAAGGAAATCGCTTCGATCTTCAGGACCGACCGCGAGTGGACGTCTCTTGTTGGACGGACGTGTTCGTGTTGGGAACGGTACGTGCGTTTGTGTTCACTGATGATCTAACGTGCCTGATCTTCTCTTTGACAGATGTTCTTACTGCCTGCTCCGTCTCCCTTTCGCCTCTCCTGCCCGCTGCCCTTTCCCTCAAGCCTCGGATCCTCAAATACTACTACCACGATGCCTTAAAGTCCAGCCAACAACGCCTGTCCATCAACCATCGAGGATGAACTCATAACTTCGACAAGACTCTGCACCAGGTTCTCCAACCGAACAACCCCCCAACTTCAAGCAGGACCTTGATGCGATCTTCAGGACCGCCAGCGAGTGGATGTTTCTTGTAGGCTGGAGGTATTCTTGTTGAGGGAAGGTACGTTCATTCGTGTTGACTGATTGTTGAACATGCCTGATCTCTTCTTTGACAGCTTGTTCTCTTGCTTGCTCCGTCTCTCATTCGCTTCACTCGTGCAACCTTGGCAGCCTCTCCCATCTATTGACGATATCGTTACGGGGTAGGTATCTCTTATGTATACGTCTATTGCTCGGCTGACCTTTCTCGCAGTTCCGACTTGCAGCCACCATCTAACGATGCCACGACGTGTTCGCATCGCCGCCCGTTCTTTCAAGCACCACCAACCGACCCTCCAACTTCGACTTTTCAAGATTAAGCGCAGAGTTGTGTTCGCGGGACGGAGGCTTCGTGTATGGAGAAGGTATGTCCATGCACATTAAGTCTCAGGCTGCCACGACGACTGATGCTTCTTTTTCAGACTCTCGCCTGCTCGGCCTCTCTTTCATCCTTTGACCCTCCTCGACCCTTTCCCTCTGGCCACGACTCCGACGATGCCAGGACGACGTTCTCGGGTCCCAGTCGATGCTGCCGACGACACCCGCGAGCTTTCAGCTTGGGAACGACTTCCGCCGGGGTTTCTTCAACCGAACAAGCCCCCAACTTCAACCGATCTCTCAGAACCTCAACGGTCCGTAAGGTGTGTTTGTAGTTTCTGTTCTCTCTCTTTGTTCGTGTCCTGAATGTTTTGTAGATGATATCCTCGCTCAGGACGGCTGGCGAAACCACCTCTGTTATCAAGATTGTCTGAAGGTTTTCGAGGTACGTGGCCTTCTTATCCTATTTGTTCGTTCTAGTTCTCAGTTCTACTACAGGTAGACATCTTTCCTGCACCAACATTCAAGGCTGCTTGCCTCATTCTCGCGAGAGAAACCAGGTATGCCCCTTTGCGTTTATTCCCCGTTTGGCGTCTCTGACCTGTTTTACAGAGTTTTCCTTCGTGTTGCCCCCATACGTGGAACATAGGTTCTGATATTATGAGGTACGTACTTGTTGCTGCTCCCATATTTTCATGCCGCTGACGTGTTTCTTTGTTTCTCGTAGTTTCGTCTCCATCTCGTTGCCGCCACGCTGCTCGTACCCCCTTCCCTTGCCATCGACTCGGCGCCGACCCCAACCGCACCTCCACTCGATATCCGGGCCGCCGCCCTCGCCGAGACCACCTGCAACCTACTACACCGGAGGAGAGGAGATGCGACGGGAGGATGACAACCGCAATATCCGGGCCGCCCTCGCCGAGACCACCTTTGACGTTGGACTGGAGGAGATGCGATGGGAGGAGGGACGCGAGGGATGCACCGGTAGCACAGTAGGGCAAAGCCATGTCGGTAGATAGCGCAATGGAATCTTATGGGAGGGGGGCGTGAGAAATCGCACCTATCAGAAAATGCTGCCAGTCCGTCGTATGATTCTCTTGGCAAGTGTGTGCAGAGCACGTCCGCGGAGCCAGCACGCAATCAGTCCAAATCCAGCCACGTACCACCATGTCGCTCACACCAGCAAGCCGTCCACGAACGACAGCCAGGCCAGCCATGACATCCTCCCCCCGCTCGCACTCCCCGGCCCCTCGTCCCGCAGCCCCGACCTCCACATCCACAACCCGATAGACGCANTTCCTCGGCGGGGTGCCGCCCTTGAGCAGCATGCAGGGGCTGCCGAGCTACGAGGAGGCACAGGCGGGGCGGCGCCTTTCGCGGAGACGCTCGTCGGGTTTGGATAATGTGGATGACCAGACTCGGCGAGGGAGGAGTGGGAGCAGGGAGCTGAGGAGTCGGAGTGTGGAGAGGAGGGCGACGGTGGTGGTGGAGTGTTTGGGGTTGAATGCGGAGGGGATATCGCAGCGGTTGGGAAGTGGGGAGAGTAGGGAGGATGGCGGCGATGAGGGCACCAACCCCCGGACGTAACGTATGTGATGTTCTTTTCCTTTTCCTTTGGATGTTATTCATACCCGTACTCATTCATACGACATTGCATCGAGAATCAAAGGTTAATAACTTGTAATACCTATGACATGCCATCTACTACTCACTAGCATCCCCCATCTCAGCTATATTCTTGTACTTCATTACTTGTACTTTTACTTCATATCACGTTCGTTTCTTCATGGATCAAGCCCGAGTTCCTGAAAGAGTGAAGTCCTGAAAGAGTGAAGTCACGAAGTCAATCAATAATGATGGTGGAAAATGCAAAATGCGACGTCATCACTTACCACTTCAACGTTCAACCTCCGGCGGGAATGCGAACACCGACGGCGGCGAGCACGAAGACACGAGTTAGAACCTAAGAACGAGTTCATATGTAAGTATTCAAAGTCTCTGTGAAGAAAAATGGATGACTTACTGAGTTGTCCAGCCCACTTACCTCAGCCTCGACACATATGACCTCCCCCTCAATGGGAACAGCGACGACGGAGTCCACGAACGGTCTACGACCACAGGATGGTGTCTGATGGCGATGGAACCCTGGCGGAGTCGAGTGGTGGATGGGGAGACAAGGAGTGGGCCTGGAATGAGGTGATTGAGCTCATGGTAAGCCCTGTGCTCGTCCCCAACGATGACATCGACTTACCGTATTCCTAGACGTTCTACACGACATCTACTTCGACGGAGAGGGAGGGGACGACTCCCATCGAGCTTGGGCGGAAGGGGCGCACATGGGACGGCGGCAGGCTATGTACGTTTACGGTGAGTGTTCGTCGTCGTTCCACGCGACGACCGCAACTTACCTTCGTACCAGGCCGCGTACGGCGTGTTTGGGAGATGGGGAAAGTGGCGGCAGGGATGGATCTACGAGCTGCAAGGTGGTATAGCACGGACAAGGTCAGTACAAGTTCGTTTCATGGGTGGATTACCACTCACCTTGCTCTCAGTCCTCACCCATGCTCTCCTCCTTCTACGCCGTGTCCTCCACCTTCAACGTCGCGGCTGCCGATTTGGAGACTCGCCATAAAGCATGGGCCAAGTGGTAGTGCTTGAATACAAGGTGAGTCGGCGTCAGTCTCGTTCACAGAGATACGAACTCATCTATATGAAAGGGCCAAACTCCCAACGTTGTCTACTACCTTAACGTCGACGGCGCCCACAAACAGAGGCAGGTGGAGGGTGTATGGTGGGGGTAGAGACGTGTCGCCCGTCTCCTCCGTCTCAAGAGACTTGGGTCGCGTGGTAAGTGGTCGGCCCCTTCGTTAAGCTCGTATATGACTTACCCTGTTCGTAGACCCTTCGTATGACGCTCAACGACGGCGGGGCGAGCTATTCTAGGTAAGCACGACATCCCTTCATCCATAGCATCAATAACTTACCTTGTTGGCAGCCTCTCGACGCCGTCATCGCCCTCCAACACCATTCCACAAGACCTCCTTCGACCTTCACGGGTAGTGTGCCATGCGAGGTCGTGGCACGGGCGCTCTCGTGTCATGTGGGCAGGTTTCCTGCGGAGCGGAGAGGAGAGGAGGTGGAGAGAGTTGCAAGGCCCGACGTCAGAGCCTCTCGCTCTCGTCGGCCTTGAGCATGGGTCGTTGGACTCGTTTCGTGGGCGGCTACGTGGCAGGGAACGATGAGTCGCGGGTGGAGAAGGTGAGTGGCTCGTACTTCTCTGGATAGATATCAGTACTCACCGTGTGCCTAGTCTCCCATCGTCTTCGTCCTCGACTCCCAAGACTCGCCTTCACTGTCAAGAGCCCTCTCCCTTGATAGGCGTGCCGTTTTGCTCGCTGTTCTTCCCTGTACGTCGTGCTTTACGGCCTGAAGACGTTGAAGGCAGCCTAGAGGGGTGTGGGAAGGGATTTGAAGGGTAAGTGATACAGCTTGGGGTCAAAGAAACGGTTACTTACCAGATTATAGTCGGTAGGAGTCGGTGCCTGCGTCGAGTCTGGTGCGTAAACGTCGGCATAGTCGAAAGTGTAAGTCAGCATCATCTCCATCGTGTATTATTCGTGACACTTACCCCCAATTTCTCCGTCTCCAGCGACGTCTCCTCAATCCTCTCGTCATCAACGACCCGTCTCCGTTGAGATTCGCGGCGGCGAAGAGGTCCGCAGTCTTCAAGATTCCTAGTGGTGGTGGATTCTCGACGATGAACAGGTCAGTTCAAAACCCTTATAGCACATTGACAATGGACTTACCTGCACCTTAGTACCCCCTCTCCGCTGCTCTCCGTTCGCCTACGTCTTTCGCGCCGTGCTTGATGTCCAAAGCTGGGCACCTACCCGAGGTCTGAATAGCTTTGAGTATCCCGTCGGCAAATGCAAACGGCGAGCGCGGTGGTATGGGCTTGAGAGGGCGAGCGAACAGGTGAACACGAAGGGGTAAGTACCAAACCAAACTGTGAGGAGAGGTGTTGCTTACCTACCCTCTCTGCATCGTGGTCGTTGGGCATCCGTTGTGTGCCTGGTTCGCGTTCTAGAACCTGGTAAGCCCGCCGTCTTCCTGGTAAGTGTCTACCGTACTGACCTTGCATCCATTCAGAGTAGCCTGTGGAGTCGGGGGCGCGTTACTGAAAGCTACATGCAGGATGTAAGTCGTCGGTTAGGAAGCAAATACTTACGGCCTGATTCTCAGAGATGACGTGGCACCGGTGCCCTGTCTGGAGTAGCCGTTGAGCTCATCAGTGGGCGGGCACGTCATGGCAACTTACCACCACGTCGTGGTCGTCATGGGTGTCGCAGAATGTCGTCTTCTCGAGGTAGGATGGGTGTGGGAAATGGGGGCGGTTTCGTCGGCGCGAGGTCGAACAGTCGAGGAGAGCGATGACGGCGGGCGGCAAGCTTCAATATGGAGTGTAAGTCGTATATTCATGACTATCCACCGCTGAACGCTTACCTGGCATTCGATTGGCGACGTTGGTAGGGACGCTACGGGGAAGTCAATTCATTGTCCACGAGGCTGAGCTGTGCACTCACCCTCGGCGGTCCAGTAGTCGGGCGGTGGGCGCTGTAGAGAGAAGGTGTGTAGTCAGAAAGTAGCACAAAGTGAATGGAAATTTTTACTTACCGTCGTGTGCACCGAGGAGGACGTTGGCGGCGGCGAAGGCGAAGGCGCGCTGTAAGTGCATGGTAAGCCATGCGAGTGACGAGCTATGCGGTTAGAGGGCGCACTTACCGTTGGAGGAGAGAGCACGAAAGGAGAGGCTGGCAGAGGAGGGAGTGGGGTGGTGATGGGGAAGAAGGAAAAAAACAGGCGGGCCTTTATTTCGTTGACAGGTGCGCTAGCCAAGGGAAGGTGTGATCAAAAAACGCGTTTAAGCGAGCCCCTAAGCCGCATGCTCACACGCGTCTTCCTCGCTCGATATCTGGAATTGGAGCGCCAATTGCAGTCCGTGCCCTTCAAATTTTTCGGAATACGTTCACTGACTTGTATACTACCAGAAAATCAAGTTTATTTGAGGGACTGGAGAATACAGGATATGCGAATTCGTGCTCTTTGCTGCACTTACGGGGGGAAAGGGCAGAAAGACGCAACTCTTCCAGCCCAGTGTCGCAGTTTCGGCGAGCCAAGCCCGCTGACACGTAGCAAATCATCTCATGCCAAGACACGGATGTCAGAGAAACCCGCTGGAATCGTTCGATTCCTGCGGAAACAGGTTCGGATGAGCACTAGAAAGGCTCCAAGCCAACGTCTCGACCGCCGCGAGCACAGGAAATCTTTCTTCCTAGCGCCATCAGAGACCTGTCACGCTTACCAGTGTCTCTGATGGGAACTGTTTCCATGCGATTTACGTGCGTTTTTTGAATGGAAGATTCGGATGAGGCAGTATGCCTGGCTCATCGTGTGTCAGACTCATTGCCTCTTGGAACCTTCCACCGGGCCTCCGACTTCTCATCGAGCGGAGAGAGTGCACATCCGTGAGTCAGTTTATGCATGTTCTGTCGTAGATACATGTTTCTCCATATCTCTATCTAGTGTGGCGCATTTCGAGCATATTCTCCTCCTCAACCTTTCCGAGTCTTCGAAACTTCGAACGGGTGCGCGATCTCCGCTACCGCAGATCATTTAAGGGTTGATATAGTCTGGGAACCCTCACACGAAACATTAATCACCATTCTTTTGGCCATTTGGATGCGAAAGAGACAACGGGGCGAAGACCCTCGAGATATCCAAATGCGGATGTGGGATCAACATCCGCCCGTTCAATTCTTTTGTAAACCCGGTACTATGGCTCTCAAATAATATGCTAATAAGTTATATTTGCTGATAACTATGCTATGTATACAGGCACGCGCTCCTAAAGGAGCTTTGTAGAAGCTAGATACGAAATCTGAAAGGTCATGAATCTGTCCGTGGGCTAATCTATTGGCGCCGTAGCGGTCATCTTTGTGCCGTATCCTTCCAAGCTCAGCTCTTTCATTCTATTTCAGGACCGATGAGAGACCGTTCCTGGTCAGCGCCCCAGAACGCCACGGGGTACAATGATCTCAATGAGAGCTTGTTGAGAAATTTAAAACAGTGTACCTGTGCGATTCCACCCAGTATCTCCCACTGGAATAGCTCACGAAATACGTACCTTCCATTATGTTGGTGGTTTCATGTCGGAGAATTGCCGTTATGAGGAATTCTCTAGATTCGTGCGTCTCAACTGCATGATTTCACCTCGAAAAGGATGGTGACGACCCGAATTCGAGATAAACAGAAATACAACCTTATATCAAAATGACCTATGCGGCGCTTTATCCTCGATCCGGCGAAGAATTGGCACACTTGCTAAGTTTTTATGACCTTTTAGCGAGATCTCGTTCCTCTTCTTGGGTGCAAAGATGAAATATAAGAGAATTAAATGGAAGAAGACGAGTTAATGGGCCAAATACCTTGATCAATCGTCGCTCCGGGACGTCATAGCTCTGTGAAATGAAGTTCTTTGACGGCGGCATCTCACATGCTCGCCTCACGGTGTTTAATGTCCCTCGATCTCATGTACCTCGCGGTTCGGACAATTTCCCAGTTAATATAAGCACCATTTCATTTGGGTAATTACTATAACAAGAGGCATAATCTACGCTTCAAGATAGATGAAATGAAACCGTCATTACGTGCCTGGACGGAGGGAAATGAACTCACCAGCCAGCGTGTAAAATAAGCGCCCGTGCGCCGTTGTCTGCTTTGCGAGGCGAAACTCGTTCGTCGAGCATTCAACGGGCTATAAACAATGAATATGGGCATTAGTACACATAAAACGAGATCGAATGGCGGTACTTACCGTGCTGAGAGGCGGTGGTACGTGCTCGTTGCGACGGAGATCTCGATGGGAGATGCCTGGAAGGGAGAGGTCAGTCCAAAGCACCCGAACGACAGGCAAAATACCTACAAAACGTCGCATATACAATGGTATCATATTCTTATGTGTAACGAGGGACATGGTCGTGATATTTCCAGCTGCGAGGAAGGGGGGAAATGGCCTGGAATCGGGATGGGAAACGTGTCAGCAGCTGGAACATGATCGAAAAGAGAGAAAACTCACGTAGGATCCCACACGTACCCGAGCCAATGGAGCCACCTTCAAGGAGAGCCTTTCTAGACATTCGTGCGGTCAGTGTTCATTCCGGAGTCTGGGCCATACGTACCTCTCGAAACCCCTTGACCTGCAGCAATGGGAACCCGCTAGCACAGAAGGGTGTACATTTCTCAACATGGGATTGACGGAATGGGTGCAGGAGAGTCAGGAGATACGTCTACGGATACGGTGCGAGCGGAGCACGATGAACGGCGAGGTACTCACGGTAATGGGTCTGTTCGTTCAGGCACGGAGAAGGAGTCGTCGTTGGCGTCAAGTGTCTGAATGGGAAAGGCGATTCAGCAGTTCGATAAAACGACGAGAAGAGATTACTAACGCTGTTATGGCCATCACTCGAGAGAGGGGGACAATGGAAAAAGATGAGTGAACGAGGGCTTCGTTGCGACGTGGAGAGGGTGCTGCCGGAGGTATTGGCTTCACAGTCGACTTCTGAATGGGAAGAGAGATTCAGTAACGGAGTAATACGAGGAGGAGAGCGTACCGACGTGGCTTGAGAGAGAGAAGAGGATGGGGGAGAAAGTGGGGGGAAGTCAGAACGAATCGTTGGGAATTCCTGGTGCGGAAAGTCCGGGTGGTCAGTGCGTGAGTTTGAACAGGAAAAAAAGGGTCAATGTTCTGGAACGATCACACGGAGGGGAACATCTGCACAGCTCAGAAGGTGAGTAACCACTAGAATGCTCGGCTCCAGGTGCTTCCAAGTGATGATGACACACCTCTAATTTGGTATTAGATTTTCCGTGAAGGGCAATCAGCACTGCGAATTGCAGCCGTCTGTTTGCCTGACACGGTGTGGACTTTCATTGGTGCCAAGTATTTGGGAGAGGCTCTCACCTTTCTGAGAACAGCAGGACTTTTCTTGGCTGTGCGACGGTGCTGATTCGCGAGCGAGGGGTCCGATGTGGAGGACCCTGTTGGGTAACAGGGGGACCGGGCGAGGCCATGGCGGCCTTCGCCTGAGTCCCCGAATCTCATCATTCTTTACGTAGAATAAATGACTTACCTATATCCTCCCCAGGTATAAATACTCTGGGATTTTTTGCTGTCGCCCCACCCCGTCTTGACGCCTTTCCGCCACCGTTGCTTTTCGCCCTCCTACCCGCTCTCTATGCCGTCACTATGCCCCTATGATCCCTCTTATACCCATGCATGCTGAAGGTATGATATTACTATTTTATCACGCTGTTCTAATGCTTATCCATGACTCTCTAGCTCTTGATCGACACCAAGAACGCCTTCGACCCTACGATCTCTTATGTTTGTCATGTGGCTGTGTCCTCGTGCAAACATAATCGACAACATCAAGCGCTCACTCCCTCGTCCCTCCCACCACCACCCCGGTACGTCTCGTTCGTTTACGGACCGTTTATTTCATCTCATACCTCTGAATCAGGTCTCGCTATGGCCCCCGACCCTACCCTCGCCCGTACCCCCATTTCGCACCCGAGTTCGACACCAATCTCTTGGGATCGAGGCCCCGCGGCGAGCGGACCCCCACCTCTGGGATGAAGTTTCCGTGTTCAAGTAGCGAGGAGCACCGCGCCAGTGGTGCGACGAGCCCAACACGCCGGTTCCAACCCTCGCTTCGCTGAAGAACGGTATTGGGTTGATCGTCAACTGAACAACCCCCCACCTTCGATCGTGTTTGCTTCAAGCTTCGAAGTTCGGCGACTCGATTTGGAGTTCGGGACGGCCCTCTTGTGTTCGTGGACACGGGGTTTATGTTGAGGGAAGGTACGTGCTCATCGAGGTCCTTCGTGATGCACGATCGTTGATGTCCTTTGCAGATATGACCCTCGCCCGCTCGGCCTCTCTTTCGTCTCTTCCATCCTCCATGTCTTCTGTTGGTTTGAAGCCCTCAACCGTCGCCAGCCCCATGCTTCCAGGCTTCACGAACGATACTCGTATCTCCAACGGGCACCCGTTAATCATCAAGCACGAACCTTCGCCTTCAAGAAGACTTCGATCTGGGTCCCTCAACCGAACAACCCCCCAGCTTCAACGAGGAAATCGAGTAGGTCTTCAGGACCGACGGCGGGACGATGTCTCTTGTGGGATGGATGTATTTGTGTCAGGAAAGGTACGTGCATTCGTGTTGACTGATAATTTAACATACCTGATCTTCTCTTTGACAGATGCCTCTTCCGCCTGCTCTGTCTCCCTTTCGTCTCTCGTTTCCTCAAGCTTCGGCTCATCGACGACTATCACCACAACGCTCTAATGTCCGACCAACGACGCCTGTCCATCACCCATCGAGGACGAAGCCTTACCTTCGAGAGGACTTCGATTCAGGTTCTTCAACCGAACAACCCCCCAGCTTCGACACGGAAATCGTTTCGATCTTCGGGACCGACGGCGAGCGGTTGTCTCTTGTAGATGGACGTGTTCGCGTTGGGAAAGGTACGTTTGTTCGTGTTGGCTGATCGTTTAACGTGTCTGATCTTCTCTTTGACAGACGCCTCTACTGCCTGCCCCGTCTCTCTTTCGTCATGCGTTTCCTCCACCCTTTCCTTCAAGTTTCGGCTCCTCAAATGTTATTACCACGACGTCCTAAAGTCCAGCCAACGACCGCTGTACATCAACCGTCCAGGATGACGAACCTTTGCCTTCAAGAAGACCTTGCACCGCGTTCTCCAACCGAACAACGCCCCGACTTCAACAACGAAATCCATTTGATGTTTAGGGCTGACGGCGAGTCGATGTCTCTTGTAGGGTGGAGGTACTCTTGTCGAGATAAGGTATGTCCGTTCGTGTTGACTGATTGTTGAACATGCCTGATCTTCTCTTTGACAGCACGATGCTTCTCTCGCCTGCTCGGCCTCTCTTCGAGGATTCGACGCTTCGCTCCTGCAACCCCGGCAGCTGCTCCCATCCATTAACGATATCGTTTACGGGGTATGTATATCTTATGTACATGACTATTACTCGACTGACTCTTCTCGCAGTTCCCAACTTGCAGCCGCCGTCTAACGATGCCACGAGGCGTTCGCGTCGCCACCCGTTCTTTCAACGACCACCAACCGACCCCGGAACTTCGACGTTTCCATATCAAGGGCAGAGTTGTGTTCGCGGGACGGAGGCTTCGTGTACGGAGCAGGTATGTCCATGCATGTCAATTCTCGAGGTGCTGTCACGACGACTGATGCTTCTCTTTCAGACTCTCGCCTGCCCCGCCTCTCTTTGCTCCTTCGACCGTCCTCGACCCTTTCCCTCTGGCCACGACTCCGACAATGCCAGGATGACGTTCTCGGGTCCCAGTCGATGCTGCGAACGACACCCGCGAGCTTATACCTTGGGAAGAACTTCAGCCTGGGTTCTTCAACCGAACAAACCCCCAACTTCAAGCAAGAGCTCGGTCTCGACATTCCAACTCATCGCCGACTTGTAGGATAGAGGTTTGATGCTCGAAAATGGTATGTGCACCCGTTGTTGAAGCGCCGTCATGATGGCTGACCTTCTTTTTCAGATATGGCACTCGCAGTGCCCATGCCCATGCTGTCCGTTCGACGTGTCCGTACGTTTTTGAACACGAGGTAAGTTTTTCATTTTGTTAGTTCGTTTACTCGCAGTCTAAAGATGTTGTAGACGGTCTCTGCAGCTGTTAACTGCGCCGGCAGCTGCTCCATAATCAACGTGCACCTGCAAGAGGGGTTTCCCTTCGCACTGCCGCTGTCTCCATGGGTTTTGATATCGAGAGGTACGTTCTGGCTTTTTCCTACTTTGTGTTTTCGTGTGGCTGACTTGTTTCTTGCAGTTTCGCCTCTGACTTGTTGCCGCCACGCTGCTCATACCCCCTTCCCTTGCCATCGACTCGGCGCCGACCTCCCAGCCACGATACCCGGGCCGCCCTCGCCGAGACCAACGACACACGACTTCAGACCGGAGGAGATGCGATGGGAGGAGGACGCGAGGGACACACCAGTAGCACCGTAGGGCGAAGCTATGTCGGTAGATAGCGCAATCGAATCTTATGGGAGGGGGGCGTGAGAAATCGCACCTATGAGAAAACGCTGCCAGTCCGTCGTACGATTCTCTTGGCAAGTGCGTGCAGTGCACCTCCGCGGACCCAGCACGCAATCAGTCCAAATCCAGCCACGTACCACCATGTCGCTCACACCAGCAACACGTCCACCAACGACAGCCAGGCCAGCCATGACATCCTCCCCCCGCTCGCACTCCCCGGCCCCTCGTCCCTCAGCCCCGACCTCCACATCCACAACCCGATCGACACGAGTCCGGACGGTGCGATGAAGGAGAAATCCCACCTCGATGTCGTCCTCGACAACCCGCAGGGGGACATATTCCTCAAGGGCACCGGCGCCAACGTCGAACCAGCGAGATTGAGCGGACACGTCGGCCTGTTCCTGACGGAGGCGACGGCGCTCAAGGAGATCGCGCTCCAGTTCAGAGGGAAGGCAAAGATTCCGATGCCTGCGAACGAGTCGTGCGTGCATCTTTCTTCGGTTTCTCTTTCGGGGCAGGGGAGTAACGCAAATTATTGCTTCTAGGCTAATGAACAACAGCGCGTACATCACCTACACCATCTGCACGCACGACTGGTCGTTCCTCGAGGGCGACAAGAAGCACTCACGCACTCTCAAGCCCGGGCGCCACTTCTTCCCCTTCTCGCTCTCCATCGACGGCTCGCTCCCTTCCTCCATCCACACTCCCCTCCTCGGCGGCGCCTCCATCTCCTACAAGCTCCGTGCCCTCGCTACACGCCCGGGTCTGGCCCACAACCTCGCCTCCACCATCCCCGTCCACATCCTCCGCTCGCTCACCCCCGAGGCACTCGAATACCAGCAATCTCTCGAGATCGAGAATACATGGCCGGAGAAGCTGATGTACGCCATCGTTCTACCGCACAAGGCGTGGGCAGCAGGGGACACCTTGGTCGCGGTCCTCAAGTTCTCGCCGATGAGGAAGGGTGTACGGGTGAGCAGCGTGGTGAGCACGCTGTATGAGACGGTGAAAGTATACGCACGGAGCGGGAACCAGGAAGAGACGCGGGTGGTCGCGAGTGTGAGGCACGACATGCCCGCCGCCGCGGGCGAAGGATCCTCCTTGTCGAACGAAGACGAGATCGATGACGGGTTCGAAGACAAGGACGTTATTACCTACGTGACGCTGCCCATCCCACACACCTCCAGCGAGTCCCCGCTCCCATCGCCCCTTCTCCATCCCACCACACCACTCGCTGCTAGCCCCGCCAACCCAAGCCAAACCCACACCCAGTCCCAAAGCACCACACCTCCCCCCTCTAACCCCACCCACATTATTACCATGACCAACACAACGCCGACGCACGCCCTCGAGCCCATCGCCGTCTCGCACCGCGTCCGCTGGGCGATCTTCATCCACAACGCGGACGGACATACCTCGGAGCTTCGATGCTCCCTCCCGGTACACATTCTCGACGGGCGCGTCCTCGCGGAAGCGCGGGGGTGCAGCGTCATGACATGCCAGATGGTGTTGGGCGCGGTGGGCCTGGCGAGGGCTTGCACGGAACTGGGTCTCTCAGCGGGCAACATTGCGGAAGGGCAGGCGGAGGCGGAGAATGCGGTCGAGGACAGGGAACTCCCGAGCTATCCAGCGCACGTACGTGATCGCATCGCGAATATGTTCTTGCCTGAGGGTGTGATGGTGCGCGCCCCGAGTCCGTGGGTTGGGCGGATCGGCGAGACGGGGCCTGCATCCGTCGAGAGCGGTGACAGCGCCAGCACGGGCACGGCTGCCTCGAGCGTCGCCGACGACGTCGTGGAGTCCGCCGGCGGCGGCTCAGGCCCGCGCTCGCAAGCCTCTGGGTCCGCAACACCCGCTGGTCTTCCCAATAGCATGACCCACCTCCCACACGCCCCCAGCGCGCCGGAGATGTCCACCCTTGACTGGGTGAACACGGAGCTATTGCTAAGCCTGAGCGATGCGCCATTGCGTGGCGAACACACTCCTGCATCCATTTCGACGACGACGACGGGAAGGCACCGAGGAAGCGGGCATGCGAGTCGGATAGGGAGTCGGTGGGGCAGCAGGGAGCAGAGTCGGAGTGGGAGCCCTGGGCCTGGGGCTGAGAGTCAGAGGAGGAGTTTGGAGGTACAGAGTGGGAGTGGGAGTAGCGAAGGCGGAACCCAGGCTCTCCAAGATCCTCCAGCTTCGGAACAACGCCAGAACACCGACGCTGCCTCCTCGACAACCAGCATCTCGCACGCCAGCAGCAGCCTGCATATCGCCCACCACGGGCACAGCGTACGAAGCTGTTCAAGGCGACATGAAGCCCTTTGCGGCGTTCGCGCATGACACGGGAAGCCCCACCCCCATCCCCATGGAGCGGCGACGGTGACGATCAGCGAGCACGAGACGAGCTGGGGCCAATGCGTCCCACTCGCATTCGCATGTTCTCGCTGTCGATCTCATCTCTGTCGGTCTCGAGGGGGGCTCGCATCATCAACAACTCCCGTATTCCCCATCTTCGCCTGTGCATTCCACCTCGGACGACACACGGACCTGCTCAAGCAGACCCTTCAATACCAGCCCGAGCGAGCCGACGTAATTGACAGGCCAAGACCTAATGCACCCGCGCCTTCACCTCCGTGCCCGACTACTCCATCGCTGCGCGGGGTTTCCATCGGGGTGCCGCCTGACACATGCAGGGCTGCGAGCTATGAGAGGCGCAGGCGGCGGCGGCTTTCGAGGAGACGCTCGTCGGGCTGGTATAATCGTGGACTGACTCGCCGAGGAGGAGTGGGATAGGGAGCTGAGGAGATCGGAGTGGGAAGGAGGCACGGTGGCGAGCGGCTTGGTGAGTGTTTTGGTGAACGCGGGGGGATTTCGCGCGGTGGAAGTCCCGAGAGTGGCGAGGATGGCAACTGGCAGCGATGAGGCTCTTTCAGTGTGCCCGACCCGTGACATAACGTGTTCAATGTTCTCTTAGCTTTTTATCATACCCGATTACCATTTATATGACAATTTTGCATCGAGAATGCAAGTTATATAATTTCGAATACATGACATCCATCTAGTACCCCGCATCCCCAATCTCGCATATCTTTACTTCAAACCAGTTACTTTTACTGTTCGTATCATTTCGTTCTTCATGGATCAGGCCCAGTTCTGAAAAGTGAGTCCGAAGTCAGTTGAAATGATTATGGTGGAAAACTTGAAGGGCGCAGATTGTGCACCCGTACATAACATTCACCATAATAACAAGCTTCTAATCGTCGTCCTACTCCCTTGCCGTTCCCTCGTGGAAAAAACATTCGGAAATGATTAGAGGCAATCCATTTACAGCATGTAAACCATCGATAATAAATGAGTCTCCAGTACGAAACCAGGACAATGTCGAATAATGCGAAGGGAATCCCGAGACACAGGCAAACCCACTCCCGTCACCGGTGCCAAACATACCTAACCGTCTCAACGAAGGTCGTTCCGCAGCCGCACGCACATACACCATTCCCATCNATCTGCACGCACGACTGGTCCTTCCTCGAGGGCGACAAGAAGCACTCGCGAACTCTCAAACCCGGCCGGCACTTCTTCCCGTTCTCCCTCTCCATCGACGGCTCTCTCCCTTCCTCCATCCATACACCCCTCCTCGGCGGCGCCTCCGTTTCGTACAAGCTCCGTGCCCTCGCCACACGCCCGGGTCTGGCCCACAACCTCACCTCCACCATCCCCGTCCACATCCTCCGCTCACTCACCCCCGAGGCACTCGAATACCAGCAATCGCTCGAGATCGAGAATACGTGGCCGGAGAAGCTGATGTACGCGATCGTCCTACCGCACAAGGCCTGGGCGGCGGGGGATACCTTGGTCGCGGTGCTCAAGTTCTCGCCAATGCGGAAGGGCGTGCGGGTGAGCAGCGTAGTGAGCACGCTGTACGAGACGGTGAAGGTGTACGCGCGGAGCGGGAACCAGGAGGAGACACGGGTGGTGGCGAGTGTGAGGCACGACATGCCCGCGGCGGCAGGCGAAGGATCGTCCTCGTCGAGCGAAGACGAGATCGACGACGGGTTCGAAGACAAGGACGTCGTTACCTATGTGACACTCCCCATCCCCCACACCTCCAGCGAGTCCCCTCTTCCATCGCCGCTTCTCCATCCCACCATCCCACTCGCCGCTAGCCCTGCCAACCCCGGCATGCCCTCAAGCCAAACCCACACTCCCACTCCTCCCCCCTCTAACTCCACCTCCCATATCATCACCATGACCAACACGACGCCGACGCACGCCCTCGAGCCGATCGCCGTCTCGCACTGCATGCGCTGGGCGATCTTCATCCACAACGCCGACGGACACACCTCGGAGCTGCGCTGCTCCCTGCCGGTGCACATCCTCGACGGGCGTGTCCTCGGCGAAGCGCGGGGCTGCAGCGTCATGACGAGACAGATGGTACTGGGTGCCGTGGGTCTAGCGAGGGCGTGTGCGGAGCTCGGGCTCTCGACGGGTGCCGCTGGTGACATCGCGGAAGGGCAGACGGAGGCGGAGAATGCAGTCGAGGATAGAGAGCTCCCGAGCTATCCAGCGCATGTACGCGATCGTATCGCGAACATGTTCCTGCCCGAGGGTGTCATGGTGCGTGCCCCAAGTCCGTGGGTTGGGCGGATCAGCGAGACGGGGCCTGCGTCCGTCGAGAGCGGGGACAGTGCGAGCACGGGTACGGCTGCCTCGAGCGTCGCCGACGACATCGTGGAGCCCGTCGGTGGCAGCTCAGGCCCTCGCTCACAAGCCTCCGGGTCCGCCACACCCGCTGGTCTCCCCAGCAGCATGACCACCCTCCCACACGCCCCCGCCGCAGGTGCCAGCGCGCCGGAGATGTCCACCCTCGACTGGGTGAACACGGAGCTGCTATTAAGCCTGAGCGATGCGCCATTGCGCGGCGCACACGCTCCTGCGTCCATTTCGACGACGACGACGGGAAGGCACCGAGGAAGCGGGCATACAAGTCGGATCGGGAGTCGGTGGGGCAGCAGGGAGCAGAGTCGGAGTGGGAGCCCTGGGCCTGGGGCTGAGAGCCAGCGGAGGAGTTTGGAGGTGCAGAGCGGGAGCGGGAGTAGCGAAGGCGGGGTTCAGTCTACTCAGGACCCTCCATCCCCAGAACACCACCAGAACACCAACGCTGCCTCCTCGACAACCAGCATCTCGCACGCCAGCAGCTCGCTGCACATCACCCACCACGGGCACAGCGTACGCAGCCTCTTCAAAGCGACGATGAAGCCCTTCGCGGCGTTCGCGCATGGGCACGGGAAGCACCATCCCCATCCCCACGGAGCGGCGACGGTGACGATTAGCGAGCATGAGACGACTGCTGGTGCGAATGCGTCGCATTCGCACTCGCTCTTCTCGCTGTCGATCTCGTCGCTGTCGGTGTCGAGGGGTGGCTCGCACCAACACCCACTGCCCTGTTCCCCATCTTCACTTGTGCATTCCACCTCGGACGACCCACGTACCTCTCAAGCAATCCACCCCTCTTCGATACCAGCACCGAGCGAGCCGACGTTCCTGACCGGCCAAGACCTCATGCACCGTGCCTTCACCTCCGTGCCCGACTACTCCATCGCCGCGCGGGGTTTCCTCGGCGGGGTGCCGCCCTTGAGCAGCATGCAGGGGCTGCCAAGCTACGAGGAGGCGCAGGCGGGGCGGCGGCTTTCGCGGAGACGCTCGTCGGGCTTGGATAATGTGGATGACCAGAGTCGGCGAGGGAGGAGTGGGAGCAGGGAGCTGAGGAGTCGGAGTGCGGAGAGGAGGGCGACGGTGGTGGTGGAGTGTTTGGGGTTGAATGCGGAGGGGATATCGCAGCGGTTGGGAAGTGCAGAGAGTGGGGAGGATGGCGGCGATGAAAGCATTCAGGTGTGTCCCGACCCCCGGACGTAACGCGTTCGATGTTCCTTTCACGCATCCTATTTGGATTTTTATTCATACCCGTACTCACTCATACGACACTTGCCTCGAGCATCAAAGGTTAATAACTTGTAATATCTATGACATGCCACCTACCTACTAGCATCCCCATCTCAGCTACATATTCCTGTACTTTCATACTTGTACTTTTATTGCTCGTATCACATTCGTATATTCATGGATAAAGCTGCAGTTCCTGAAAGAGTAAAGTCACGAAGTCAGTTGATAACGATTATGGTGGAAAACGTTGAAGGGCGGCCAGATTGTCACCCGTAACTAAATTCCCCATAATGAACAAGCTTCTAATCGTCGTCCTACTCCCCTTGCCGTTCCCTCGTGAAAGAACATTTTGGAAATGAATTAGAGGCAATCCATACACCATGCTGAGCCATTCAATAATAAATGAGACTCCCAAGATACCGAAACGCATGACAAGTGTCGAATAACGCGAAGGGAATCCCGAGACACTAGCAACCCACCTCCCGTCCCCGGTGCCCGAAACATACCTAACGTCCTCAACGAAGGTCGTCCGCAGCCCAGCACGCACATACACCATTCCCATCCCGATCGCGAGTCCTACTCCGCCGTCCAACGCAGGAGCCCTCAGAGCAGGCTATGCACCCCAGCGCTTATCCGGCTAGCCGGGAGGCATCCAGTGACGATTATGCAGACAGCCATGGACCAGGCAAGTAACGCATACTCCGAGGAGAAGAGGACCCACTGAAATGTCAATCTATGACATGTATCCTGTTTATTTTTGGAAAATCTGCTCGGGACGCCGTGAGTGCTGCTGATAAGTTGGTGTTCGGGAGACCGCTGTCATGGAAGAGACTTATGTAAAAAATAGTAGAGTGCGCGAGAATTCCGCCGCTGAGGTGCTCCACGGGCTCGAGAGGGTTGCACGTAGTCGCTTTGCTTTCCTCGAGCAACATACCACCCGTGTCTGTTGCTCATGATGTGAATATTCCACAGGCGGAACGAGGTATTACCCTACCAGCGACGCTGCACCTTCGTCCCATTCTTCACCCCATATGGTCATTGGGTGGCGAGGCTCCCATGAGAGCGCCCCTGGAGGTGTTGCCCTATATTTAACACCAAATGTCGCTTCCCAGTCGCTCACCGTCCAGGACACACATATTCGCAGGCCCTTGGGGCATGTAGGCCTTTGTCCCGCAGCATTTATATCTTGTCCTCTGAAAATTCGGAGTTGTTCAGATAAAGAACCCTAAGTTCAATTGATGAACTGCAGTCTTCAATACGGAAGCAAGGAAAGGAAGATCGGCCTCTTTGTGATGAGACGATGAAAATCCAAAAGCGGAAAAAACTTCTAAATTTGGACTCAACATAAGTAGCATTGTATCAGAGGTACAATGAATTGCTCTTTCATGAAAATATCGTACAAGTTACGAGCTACATCAATGATTACATACAAAAGATAGAAAGCAAAAGATCAATTCTTTCCCATCATCTTCCGTCCGGCCTCGACCTTCTCCTCGTTATGCCCGAGCTTCCCCGAAATGACCTTCATCTCGCCCTTCAATTTATCCACAAACCCAGCTTTCTTGTGCTCTTCTGATCCCCTTCTCCCACCGGCGCCTGCGAGCCCGCCCGCTCCAGCGCCTACAGCACCACTTTTTGCCCCGGATGGAGGATATTCGTGTCCGGCGGTGGCGATGTCAGATGACATTGGGGGAGGGGCGACCGTGTCGGCGGTCTGTTTTTTGGACACATTGCCGCCAAGCTTCTTCTCCTCGTCGGCGGCGAGCGGGTGCTCGCGCGCGCTGGTCTTGGGTACGTCGTGTTGGACCGGCGTCTGAGTTTGAGATGAATCCAAACCCGTAGACGCGGCACCGTGGCTGCCGGCGGGTTCGACGCGGCTCCCAGCGAGGCAGCGCGTGCTTGCGTCCGTGCTTGCGCCGTCCGTCCCGCTTCTGGTGCTTGCCACATTCTCCTGGGTGGGCGGGGGGTGCTGCGGGCGCTCGTCTGGTAACTTGCCCACGCCTACCTCTCTCTTCGAACCGGGGAGCACGCCTACGCCAGCGGTCGTTCCAATAGCCGAAACGTCACCTAAATCGTGCGATGGGAGGTTCTCTTGCTGGCGTTCTTCAGGTAGCTTCGTGGCGCCGGCCTCGCTCTTCGAACCAGGTAGAACGCCTACTCCAGCAGTTTTCCCCACCGCAGGAGCCGCGTTGTCGTCGTTTGAAGGACCGTTATTTATTTCCTTTTCCTTGACTGGGGCTGCCTGAGGTTGAGGAATGGAAGTAGGTGGAGCGACGACGGAATTGTTGTTCGTCGTGGTGGTGATAGGAGAGGTCTTCGAAGCGCCCGTCGAGGAGCTCGACGATAAGGCAGCACGCTCGTCAGGAAGAAGCGCCACAGACGATTCATTCGCAGGTCCAGGAAGGGTGCCGACGCCCGCAAATGTGAAGGGGTGCTCGTTTGGAGAGGTTTCCTGGGAAGGGAGGCTATAGTCGTGTCTTACATAGTCGTGTCTTTCTTGCGAGATGGATCCAGCTAGACCAAACCAAACGTGAGAATATACCCCACAATAATGAAATGAGACATACGCAAGTATGCAGCGATGCTAGGCGGGACATACTCCCCAACAGCCTGACCAGCCGAGTGGGCGTAGTCCTTCGCCGCTCCACCTGCGTTGTATGCGTATCCCTTCGCCGTCTCCAGAGCGTCCATCATCGCTCGCTTGACTGTCTGACCATCTTGTTCGACACCCTTCGTTTCTGCCTGCGCTCCAGGGAAAGCGCCAGGCACCTGGGACCCAGGGCTCTCTATAAGTGGGGCCTGGGCACCTGTCGCTAATTTCTCAATGCTATATGGGTAGGATTTCGACGAAACCTTTTCAGGCGGGATGGTAGTGTCGGTGGATGTGGGTTCGAGCGCAGAAAGTGTCGAACGAGCCCATTGCGAGGCGGGCTCGTCAGAACTTGGGGGCGAAAGGGAGGGGTTGGAGGTATCGTTTGTCGATGACATTGTCAAAGTCCAAGGGAAATAATCGTGCTTGTCTCAGATGGACGAGGGCGCAGAGACTTTAAATAGTGGGGGGGCGCTGGAGTTGTTCACATGACGTAGGGGTGATATCACCAGGCCCCAATTGGGCGAATGTGGCGAACGATGAGAGCTTCACGGGGGCTCCAAATATTATCGGTGTGGCGTGAGTTTGCATGGAGCGATCAGAAGTCCACTGTGTCAATTGCTGGCACAAGAGGGGAAGCATAATTATCTACCCTGCACGTTAGGCCGTCCTTTTGAAACGTATCGAGTATCTCTTTGAACTCATTCGCTACAATGTCAGGAACGCTCATCATGAGATGAATGCGTCGCAAGGGATTCCCGGCCCTTGAGATTCTTGAACGAATCATGGTGGCCACATGAACCCGGTAGCAACCTGTGAGTGCTGTGGCAGCATTTTCATCAGATATTTGAACGACAAGAGACGATAGCTGGGGAAGAACACTCTCTAAATCATCTTGATCGGAGGAGCTCTGGAGGGTTAGATATCGAAAGAATTTCTTGTAATGCCGCACTTGGATGGAGATCCGGAGCGTCTTTAGGGATGGGTTATGTTGAAGGAACAGTGGAACGTCGAGAGGACACTCTCGGGGCGCGAAGAGAGCGAGATCCGAGAGACTGGGGTAATGAGAATATAAGTCGAAAGGCTGTTCAAGATCTTCCGCGAGCTCGTTATCCTCCAAGAAGGTGACAGCGAGACGTGCTACGTTCGGAAAGCAGCGATGACGGAGCAATTGTAGAGATGTGGGGGTGGTCTCGATGAAGACGACATTCAGGTCTCGCAGGGTGGTGTGATCTTCTGTCTGACGTCCGTTGGATTGATGGAGGAACGAGTCAGAGATGAAGAAATACCCCGTCTCTAAAGAGGTGCATTTCTGGAGGAGGAGGACCCAGTTTGGCGCTGGCAGAGTCTCCTGAAGAAAGATATGGGTCAATTGCCACCACGGAATTGTGAGGGAAGCAGGGTTGTCGCCGAGGACACTGTCGTCGAGCTTGATCCTTTGGAGGCGCGACGCTTGGTTCAATCCCTTCCCTAACCACATTCCGGCAAATAAACGACGAGGCGCAGGGCAGTTGGGAGACGAATTTTTGAGGACGAGCGACTCAAGCATCGCCATCTTTGCGGGGTGCTGGATGTCCAGAAGATCTGACCAAGCGTAATCAGACGCAATAGACAGATGTCGGACGGTCGAAATCAACGGCCATCGATAAAACATCCAATCCATGAATTGGCGGGCGTATCGGAGAGCTGGAAGTCGAAGATGGAATCGTTTCGGGCTGTGGACGGAGATGGTCAGTGAAAGAGGTCGTCCTTGGGCCCGGCCAAGGTATTGGGTCATGAATCGAATTAGTTGGTCCTCCTGCAGACGGGTGTCGAGGTGGATATGAAGTTCACTCCACAGTGATAGCATAGAAAGGACGGCCCTCCTCCACCCTGATGAAACCTGGCTCAAGGAGATGGGTGCGTCGCGAATCTGCCCCGTAGGTTTCTCTGGGAGGCACCGCATGGCTATTTCCTGGAGAATGTCGAAGGGCAGTCGTCGAAAAGGGGAAAGTGCAACATCGCACGCAAAGACTTCTTTCTTGCGCGGATCTATCTGTGCTTCCAGGACGCTGCACCGAGTCTGCAGTCTCTCGACTTCTTGTTCGAGTATGGATATCACCTGTCGGATTGAATCCAAGTGATTTTTGGACCGGTTGCGGAAGTCCTGGACAATACACAACTCTTCTTCTGCAAGTGTGGAGTTATGTTCCAAGAGGAGCATAACTTCCAGTGGTACCTGAGCTCCTTTAACCTATAGCTCGTATGTAAGTAGGTTTTCAGCGAACCCGTCGTGTTCGAACTCAACCTGCTCTAGGACAGGGTCCCAAGGAATCCTCTTGTGCCAGACTTGATCGATATAAATCTCTTGCATGGTCAACCCGGCCAGAGTGTTTGTGACTGATGTTTCTGAAAAGCTTGCGCTTGGAGAGAAATAGATATCACTGTGAAGCTTTGAAGATCAGTGTGAGAATTCAAAGAATCCGTAAGCATTGCCGAGCCCTCCGATTCTAACTTATGTAAGAAACCTCATTGAATTTCCTGTTTATTGAGAGAGATTTAGTTTCATTTGGAGGTCAGCCGAATTAAGAGAGTATGTGTCGTATAGGTAAGAAGGGTAGGGAGCGAAACGCGAATGTGATGTACAGGTACAGAGTTGTTGAAACTTGAAGCTATGCAAAACCTCGATAGAAAGAATTTCAGAAGGACATCGAGTATGTATGTGAGAAGGGTAAAGTAGAAGGGAGTTGGGCAACGCAGGTTGTATAGCTAGAGATAAAGAATGATAAAGTCAAGCGCAGTTATGAGATATGTTACACAGAGCGAATAAAACTGAAAGCATGATGAAAAAACGGGAAGAAGAGTAGCAAAGCGTTTTTGCTAAACCAAGCCTCCATCCCAGCTGGCTCTCTTCCTTTTATTATCATTCCGAAGCATCAGGTCCTGCGGATTCACGGCGCTCTGCCCACGATGATGGCTCATGGACCGGCCAAGGTTGGCACCGCTGCTGGTGCTGGCCGCCTTGATGTGCGACTGCCGAATGGTGCCAGCACCACCGTTATGGGCATTGGCACTCTCATTTGGAGCTGCAGCGAGAACAGCAGAGGCAGCAGCGGGAGTGGGGAAAGCATCTGGCGAAGACGACATCGGTTTGCTCGTGAGCTGGTGTGGCCGCACCGTCGTTGGATGCTCAAAGGGCTTGTTCAAGCCTGCGATCCCAGACGACGCGAGCACTGCAGACTGAGCAAGGTCGAGTGCCTGGCCCTGCCTTGCCTCCGAGTGGTTGTCGAGCGTTACATCGAGGCCGTTCAGACCAGGATGGCCGTAGGTCAGAGAGTAGTGCAGGTCGAGGTAGGGCACGTTGTAGAGGTCGCTCGGGGAAATAGTGTTGGGGTTCATCCAAGAGGTGTTGGACAGCCGCCACGGGTCTTGGACGTGGGTTTGAGGATGACCCGATGGGGCAAGTGCAGCCGCAGAGGTTGAAGAGAGCATGAGGTGGGCTGGGAATATCGTAGTATCTGGGTGGTGGTGGGGCAGGGCAGGAGGAGACATCGACCCCGTGCTGTTGCTCAACCTCATCGGCTCCGAGTTGCGAGGTCGGTGCTGTGGGCGGCTCGGGGTTGACGGCTGGGGTGGTGGGTGGAATATAGACTGCAGGCTCTTGCCAAAGTTCATAACGCTGTGCGAGGATTGCATATGCAAACCAACGTCGTCCATTGCCATAGCCACACCAGTGCCTTGTCCGCTGTTGCGTGCCTCGGTCGGCGGCACCGAGATGGAACGAGCATGACCACTTGCAGCACCAGAGTCGCCGAAGTTGTTCAACAACGTCCCACCGGAAGACCTTCGCATAGGCCGTGGTTGGGTCATGAGAGGCGTGGCCGGTGGTGTGGCATGTGCTTCGTTAGACATGTCGACGAGATCCTCGAGGTTGAATGGATCATTGAGGATGGACGACGCCAGTTTCTCGCGCTCGTTCTCCTCCGTTTGCTGCTGCTGGTCGCGCCGCTTGTCGGGAGAATGTATGCCGAACGACGACATGTCAGGCATGTTGTTGGTGCTGCTACCATCCATCGCATCGTCCGCACTCGGGGCACTGTTTGGTTCAACAGAGTCGACGTGGTCATTTAACGAGATGCCCGTCAGTCCGAGCTCCTCGATCCCCAGTAAGGCCGAGTTGTGCGCGTGCAGCTGCATTGGATGAATCCCTGTGTCCTCCGGAATGCCTTCCAGTCCCAAGCCCATCTCCGCCGTACTTCCAAACGCAGTCCCAAAGTGTTGCGAGTACAAACCGGCCAAGGAGAGCGACAACGTCGAAGAGAAGGACGATCGTGCACTGGCACCGGAAATAAGGTCTCCAGCGATCTGCGAGTGGTATCCTCTGAACCCCGTGCCGCCCGCACTAGCCCCGGACGGTCCTCCTCCACTTCCCTCCGTGAACGAATTGTGCGAATCTCCGACGCCAGCATCCGACATGATATCGTTCGGCATGGACGGTGGGAAGAGGTCGTAGCGATCGAGCACGCCATGGGAAAAGTGCTGTCCGAGAGAGAAGGGTGAAGCAGGAGAAAAGTTCGCATCAACGAATGACGACGAAGAGCTCGCGCTGCTCGCGTCCAACCGAGGATTGGCGGAGAACCAGTCTTGTGCACCCCAGGCGCTCTTGCCGATGAAATTGTTGGCCGAAACATCGTTCCGTCTTTGCATGAAAGGTGACGACGCATTTGAAGGATTGTTGCTTGCAGCGGCGCTCGAACCGGTCAAAAGGAAATCGGAGAAATGACTGGAAGTTGGAGATGCGCCAGCTGTGGACCATGCAGCAGTGGAGGAGTGTGTAGGAGTGTTAATTCCAGAAGACCATGTTTCCATGTCCGAGTGGCTATCGTTGGGCATGAAGTCAGGGATGTTGAGCGGGTCGGTTTCAATAGTGATGAGCTCCATGTCATCGTCAGCGTCCATATAAGAATCGCGTGGCGTGGTGAAAGTGGCGGCGGCAGAACTGCCGTTGCTCGTCGCGGTGAGAGAATTGTTTGGAGGGGAGGATTTCTTGAGCGGCGAGGTCGAGACATTGTCCACCAGAACAGGCATCTTCGGTTTCTTGAAAACAGAGGTTTCCTCCTCCTCTTCGCCTGCTGAGCTATCCTCATCCTCTGAACATACAGCACTTTGCGGTACGCTTTTGATGCCGCCCCTCAAGCTCGTCTGAGCGCGTCGCCGACTTCGCACAGGACCGGCACTCGACATTGTTGAGAGCTGGTCGTCGGCGGCCCTCACGGGACCATCGACCTTCTTCTTCGTCGCGGTGCGGGGCTTGTACCCAGCTGCCTGGTAGAGATGCGGAAAAGCATTGCGGAACCTATCCCGAAGATCTGTCGAGCGTCTGTTCTGCTCCTGGAAAATGGGGTCTTTGACGATGGTTGCCCAGGTAGTGCCATGCTTTTCGTAGCCTGCTTTCAGCGCACGGTCCTCCGCCTCGGTAAACGGTCGTCGACGCTTGCTGCGGGTTTTCTCGAAGAGTGAGGTGCCATCCGCGAATGTCGAACGGATCTTGCTCGAGAGGTGGGTCTTAGCGTTCGGGTAATGCTTCTTGTAAGCGTCCGGGAAATAGGTACGGAACCTGCGTATCCTCGTGTTTGGCATGTGTTGGCAGACGGTGGT
This sequence comes from Cyclocybe cylindracea, assembly GCA_013376435.1. Taxonomy (NCBI): domain Eukaryota; kingdom Fungi; phylum Basidiomycota; class Agaricomycetes; order Agaricales; family Hemipholiotaceae; genus Cyclocybe; species Cyclocybe cylindracea. The sequence goes on from MPNV01003588.1 coordinate 239,107, forward strand.
ATAGGGTTCGCGTACCTATCTTTGAGATCGACTGCTGTACGATCATGGAAGTGCAAGTTGGGGTCTTGCAATATCGTCTTCCAGTTCCCGACTCCGTGCTAACGCAATCCGGTCAGGACGCCCGAGCGAAGGCGTATATATAGGGTACTCACAGTCTGGCATCCGTCCACAAGCATTTGTGTCTCCTCCTGCGACCACTTCTTGCGAGGTTTCTTCTCCAGGACAGACGACTCGTCGCTGTTCTTGCTAGTATCGATCTTGCGCATTTTGCCCTTCTTCTCTGGGATGACGCGGCCCGTTTCGCTGGTCGATGCAGACTCGGCGTCGACGGAGTGCGCGTCCAGGCCCATCTCATCCCTGAAGCTCCATGGCTGAACAAGTCGCGGTGATGAAGGGGATGCCAGCGAGACACGCCGTTGTTTCAAAGCTGTAACAGCTGCGGAAGGCGCTACTGGGACAGGGAACGGTGCTTTGAACGAAAATGTCGAGGAAGAGGGTACCCCGCTCGCTGGAGAGTGGTTATTTGATGAATCGCCGTTGTTAGACGCCATTGGTGAAGAAGTGGTGACGGAGTGCTGTGTGCTGACTGCTGCGCGGGATCGGGAGAGATAAGCCATACAATCGGATATGAAAGAGAAGAATCGACCTGCAAATAAATGAAAAACCTGAGAAATGTCAGGAATGATGCCTCGTTGTTGAGGACAGGCGTCTTTCTTCTTCGGGGAGGCCTAATAGGTTTCTGGAGTGCAAGGGCGACGTTATCACCTCCAGATGTGGCCAGCGGCTGTGAGGGAGGATATTTTGGTAGAAACGGCTGTCTGACGGGGTAGAAGTAGGGCAAGGGGAGTTGGGGGCACGTTGCAGACAGCAGTGAAGAGGATAGCCGAAACTGATGGTCGCTGCCTTTCTTGGCGAACACGCGACCTACACATCAATTTAGTCAACACTCAAGTCTTCTGGTCAGAAATTTGGGTACCATAGTCGCGCCAGCTCGAAAGTACTACACAGCATGTATCATGAGGCATAAGCATAAGCTGGCCCAAAAACAAGAGGCATGCCATCATACCGCAGCGTCTGACTCGACATTCAGTGATTGTTCAAAAAACTTGCGGACTGCAGCACACCGCCCTTGCATCCTACCTGTCGGGCTCGGGCAGTCGGAAATAGAGCCCACGTAAAGCCACACAGGCAGACAACACGCCCGACGACATGAGGTCGCCCCAAAGACGAACGGTTTGAGGACTTTATGCGTACTTTCGGTATGATCGGCAGGTTGCACTGCGCCTGTTGCACAGGAAAGGCTAAAACGTTTATGGGCGTCTGAAGGGATGCTGCGCACTTCAATTTAGAGCTGACAACTATCTGCGACGCCTCCAGGTTGTTCATGGGTGTCCCTGCTCTGTAATAAAACTAGCGCTCGAACGATGACGACAATGGAGAATCTCTGAACAAAACATGAGCTTGCCTTCAGCAGAATCCAAGTATCCTCGAGGAAACACCGAGGCTTGGTGAGTTTCACAATTGCGCCCAGAATCAGTGCTGACTCCTTCTAATGATTGATGAGGGGCCGTCGGTAAGTCAGCAGAAAGACGCGAGATGAAACAGTCATACGGGCTAGGGCTAGTGTCGATGACCTGCGCAGCCAATGCACAACGTGTCTTCCGTTCATGGCAAGCAAGAAATCAGTCGATGGTCAAGATTCAACGGCTCGCGCATCGGTATCGTAAGAGCAGGCCAATCGATACACAGTGAAGAAAAAGAACTGCTCCAGACAACAGGTCTAGAGGACCAGTCGTGAAAGCCTGCCAGTGACTCGAAGATCTATAAACAAGGGAACATGCAGGTGTATGCGTCATGTCAGTAACGTTGAGTACCCCAGACGACTCGCACCAGACTTAGGAAATAGGACACCGAGGACAGAATGCAGTTGTTAGACCCAACCATTACTGGCGCATTCTTAGCAGACGCCAAGCGCATATATTCGAGTTTCGACACCGTCAGTTGCATGCTTATTGGTCGGAATTGAATATTGGTGTGAAGCCATTCCATGAAGGTTTAGAGACAGATCTTCAGAGATGTCGAATCGAGTTAAATTCGAGCGATGCGAATTTAAGCTCCTCAAGAGCATGAGGCCAGCGGTTGTAGAGTGCAGCAAGGCAAAAGGCCTTTGCTGGACCGTCAGAGTCCATACAATCTATTGCTGTAAAATTTCCACCGCAATAAAGCGCATCGGTCGTTTGGGGCTATCGTCAATGCTATAAGTTTAGTAGAGCACATAAGAATGACCTCGCACCTTGCATGCATATACTTACTGGGATCGACAGCCTCATGCCACGAGAAATAGCCCATACATGGGCAATCCATGAATTTTACGCGCATGAAGACGTGTATCCGTAGACAACTGGTTTGAGTGTACAGATCGCGCAAGATGAGAGTCGAGAGCAAGAGTCATTGCCATCCAGGTCAAATTTGGTCAACGTGACCGTCGCGTTGTATTGCGCGACGCGATACGTCACGCGTCCTTCCCTCACCCTCGTGTGTCTGCAATTACTCAGGAGAAGGCATAAACCACCAATCAAAAATAAATCGCACACAAATGTTACATAATTTTAAATTCTAGTCTGCTACAAAACATTTGTACAAGGAATCATGTGCTAATTGAGAGCTAAAAATACAAGACGCTTCCAGAGACACATGCGATTGCAATAGAATTAATTCTTGGTCGGGACAGGAGTGGGTTGATCGACGTTCGGAGCGGTAGTGGCAGCCGAGGGCTTCTGCGTCTTCGCCAGATCAGCCTTCTTTCCATCAACCGCGGAGGAAGGAGGATCGTCGTGCGTGTGGACGTTCTGCGACCAAAAAATCCAAGGTCACCTACAAGCACAGAGAGACGGAGTGTCGAATAAACGTACCGACTTCCCAAGATGCAGCTCTTTCTCTAATTTCTCTGCAATCCCATCGACGTCCCGAGAGCAGTGCCCACCATGCAAGATTTTGCTACGAATATCGTCCTGCGAGACCGCGCCCGTAAGGATGCCTCCGCGCTGGAGGAAGTGTTCAAGCGGGACCGGAGCGTGCGTCTGCGACTGGTGAACCACCGGCGCCTCGTGCGTAATCTCATGGATGGGGATAGTGGTATGGATCCGGTGCCTATCAAGTACTGTGGTAAAGGGAGAGAGAGTTCATGCACGATCGCGGGAAGCAGGGGCCTGAGGACGTACCTTCTTTCTCAATGACTGGCTGGATAACATGATGGATATGGTGATGTATGTGTTCCTTGACAGTAACGCCTTTGTCGATGACCGCCCGCTCTTTGGGTACGTGGACCTGTGTTCAGTGCTCAGCAGAGAGCACCGAATTCCAGAGGACGAAGTTCACGTACGACGCTGTCCTTGGTCTGGCGAACTTGACCGTCGAACAAGGTGTTATCTTCCACCTTGTTCGCATGCTTCTCGCTGATATGTGTTACGGGGTGAACCTTAGAACAGTCCGTTAGATGGAAGCAAACGCAGACGATAAAGGGGACATACGCGTTCATGCACTTGCTCGGGCATCTCTTCACGAGCGACGATGGGCTGAATGTGATGCTGAATGTGATGAACTGGATAGATCGTCAGCTTTCCATCTTCAGGCAGTTCCAAACCTGCTTACCGTGGCGCTCGTGTTCCTTGACGCGACAGACTTCCTCCGTCTCCAGATGGCGGACCTTTTGGTGAACGACAGCTGATCCATAGTCAGACTCCGCGGGTTATTCTCGAGAGAGGGAGGGCACTGACGTTGGAGCTGGTTCGTGTCCTCTTGAGCGTTGCCATCAGGCATGAGATCGCGGGGATTATGTTTGGTATGGCCCGCGAGATGAGCACCACCGAGAACTTAAGCAGGAGCTCAAATTAGAGGATGGGTCGAAGGAGAGATCATTCAGCGTACCTCCGTTCATGACGAGATCTTGGGCAACGGGTCCGTTTGGCGGTCCACCGCTACTCTTCGCGCCAGATGCGTTCGTGCCAGCCGAACTTTGCGGACCAGCTACGTTGGTACCAGGAGTCGTCTTGGGACCAATCGAATTCGTTTGGACTGCGTTTTGAGCAGGAGGGTTTGTTCCAGGTGCCTTCATGTCAGCTGCAGTCTTTACTGCACCATAGCTTCTCCCGTCAGCATTGAGTTCAGACTTCTGAGCGTCGGGGTTGCCACTTCCAACTCCTTTCGCTCCGCCCGCCGTACCACCCTCGAACACTGTGTCACGGCGGCCAGTGTTCCCTGGACCAGTTGAGATAAGACATAGAGGAAAACCAAGGCAGAGCGGAAGGGACATACCAGTGCCAGTAGACTCCCCCCTCTTATGCCCGCCTTCGTGAGTGCCAGCCAAAGTGCCTCCAAGTGCGGCCGCTGCGTCAGTACCATAACCAGCACTACTGCGGTTGGTGCGAGACCGCTGAAGGTCGTGTTCCATAGCGATTTCGGTGGGGTCTTTCTCGTACATGGGTGGCTTGCCAGACGGAGGTTTGGTGGAGGTCTTCCCCGAGACGACAGAGCCACGTTCGCGGGTGAAGGTCGGGGCTATATCCGAAGTAGGGGGGTCGTGGTCGCTGTTGAGCATGCTTTTCATGGTAGAGCCAATTCCTGCGGAATTTTAGAGGCCGAAACGATGAGATACGATGAAAAAAACACACCCATTTTGATTCTGCGTCAATGGTGTACGGTGTACGATGTCTTAACGACACAGGCGAAGCACATCGATTATATACCGTGATTTACCCCCGTTGTGGTGCATTACGTCGATTTGGAACCATCCGCCTGCACCCTGGTCTGCGTCGGAAACTAAAACTCCTTTTTACTTCGCCGAAAAGCGACCGTCTTGTGCGTGGAACCAAACTCTTTCAACATCGCCTTGGAATCATACGACTGGCTACAACAACGAGGAAGTAAGCTTCGTACACAATTAACGCAACGCTGGATTCCTGACCGCTAACAAATATTGTGCTCACTAGTACTGGGTGCAGATGTGATTCATGTTGTTGTCTCGGAGTGCGGAATCGGTCGTGCGCTTTGAATCAGACGTCCACGTTTGTTCTTGGAATTGGCGTTTACCCGGATGTTCTTGAGGGTGTTCAATAAAACCAATGCAGCGTATGAAGGCATTTTGTAAGTTTCGGGCTCATGAAATTCGAATCAGAAAGCGGAGAAAGTGAACCGGCAATTTGCGGCGTCGATCCCGGGCCGGACACCCGCATATAATTTTTGATCTAAAAATAGGACTGGAGACGCCAGCGAAAAGCTTTAGGGGGCCAGCTTTCTGATTTTTAAAAAAAATCTCGCCGAGCTTTTGTAAGCTGCATGACGACCGGGGGGGACATATACCCATTTATAAAGTGAATCGACCTTACTTGATTCGCATCCGAGGAACTCACAGAGGGCACGGTGGACGTTTGTACACGCATTCCACATACTGAGCCTTCGAATTGTCGCCACTTTGCGTCATACTCGTAATATGTCCAACGACAAATGTTGGTGTTGATGGCAGTTTCAATCAATGAATAGAGAATACTACTATTTAATGTAGACACCATCAGTTACTTAAATACTCCCACGTAGGTTCCACCGACACTTCCATGACCTTCAAGAAAGCCCTACAAGGATTTCAAGAATACACCCAGGAGAATTGCACAAGCTGTATCAACGGTGGGATTCGGTGACTGTCTTCAAAATGCACTCCTCTCTGGTTTCTGACATCTCCTCGCCCATTCCGGACCACATGCTCTATTTAATACCCTCGTACGCTCAAGAACAAAACAAGACGTGCATCCTCTCGTTTGACTAGGGGTAGAGAAAAATAAAATCTGGGAGAAGCTCTGGTGGCCATTCAGAGCAGGATGGTCATGCAGAAAGACAACGATAAAGCGTCGGGTTTATTGCCATTATCAAGAGTACATAGAAGCTCGAACCCATCTACCACCCTCATAAACCATCGCAGCACTTGTTGACGAAGACGACGAGTTGGCGAATTTACAAGTTGATGTTGACGGGGGTGCAGCCAAGTGCAACGACGCCATCTGTAGGAAAATGGTGAGTAGATGTTATAAAATGAGAATACAGAAGATACGGGATAGACGGCTTACTGAATTGGTTGTTGGTGCAGCAGACCGGCTGCGCAGTGCTAAAAATTAATGACACGCATTAGCTTGAATAGAGCAACGAGGATATGAATCGTACCAAGAGTTGCCTCCAACACCGATGACGCTGATGGGGGTGCAAGTGACACCAACAATAGCGGTGACATCCTGGACGACAACGCCCACGAGAGCGAGGAGGCCCGCAATAGCAGAGTCCTTAGCCGTGCCGGTGGTGTTGCAGCACTGGAGGTTCCCAGTGTTGCACTGGCTGGCAGGGAGGTCTGTGGCGGCAGCAAGGGTGGCGGCAACGGCCAGAGTGGAGGCGAAGAGCTTGAATTGCATGTTGGTATTTGTGGTTGGGTTACTGAACTGCTGGGGTAGACTGTTCGGGTGAAGAATGGGAGAATATCCCGGGCGTCTTTTATACTTTTCTGAAGGCTGTTTGCGGCGTGTTTTGCTTGATTATTACCTCCAGGTGTGGAGTCGAGAGGTCATTCAGGGACTCAATCGATAGGAGTCCTGCATCGAACATACGCGTCGCGCCGCATGTCGAAGTGGAGTTCTCTGTATGTGGAATGCGAGCGGATATTCAAATTCGACAAAAGAACGGGGGCTATTCGTCGAATGAACATCGGTAGGCGGCGTATGTGGGTGTTCATCAGAACCGTTAGGCATTGGAAGCCTCATTTTGATTGACAGAGTGGCAGATCTACGAAGACATTACCGGAAGCATTTATAGTTTCTGACAGCATGGAAGTGACCTTCGTGCAACGTTTCCATTCCGCCCCAAATCAAACAAATTACGAGATGGACGTGGTCAAGACAAACGGCGTCATGGGTCCCAGAGCGATGCGGTCATCGAGCTCTCCACCGGGGGTCTACTGACAGTCCGAGGGAGAACAGCTATTCTGCAGCCCCACAGGAAGTCAGCGCTTTCGTTCCCAGCATAGCCAATAAGCAGCGCATCCGCCAAGAGGGGTTGTTTGTAGGACTAGCACTAAGTGGAGCAATGGAAGCCCCGAAAGTCGCCAGAGGTGAAGAAGAATAATACTGCTGGGGTGTGGGACATCTACGAAGTTTATGAAACCCTGAAAGATTGAACCGATGGTTCGAACCAACGAGTTTGCTTCTCAGTTCCGAGGCTGTCGATCGAAGGCTGATATTTTAAGAACGCCGAGAGGGAATTGAGAGGAGAAGGTAAAGACATCAGGCCTGCGTCTTTCCGGCGAGGCGAGGGCTTCATCGATATGCTGATTGAGTTGATGTCCCCGACCGAATCGACTGGTTAAGCATCTCCTATAAAAGTAGGTATATTCCCACCCCTGTACAAATCGGCTGATGTTCTTCCCACTGGAATGTTCATTAGGTTCACAGGGGAATCGGACCGCACCCACTAGGGGAAAAAATCGGAGCCAGTATGTAGTACGTTATTTATCGAAGTTATGGACTAAAAAGAAGCACGAGAGCTCTGGGATGGACAGAAGCCCCGCGGCACGGACACCCCGGCAGCAGCAAATATAATTGTAACGTGTTACCACTGAAATACGCATCGAAAATGTCACAGATACTGTGCGTTTGTACGAGATCTTTCAGTCAGTTCAAAGCTACCAGCCTTCAGGAGAGTTGTGGGTCCTTGCTTGGTATTTCCCTAAACAGATATCTTCCGGGCCGGAGGCGGTCTTGGACTTGCAGTTCCTCTTGTGCGCCCTTCCTTTCCTCATGAGAGAGCATGCATAATTCCTCTCGGTAAGCCTCCGAACCTATATGACTCCCATGCAAAGACTCTGCATTGCCTGTGGTAAACAAAATTCAAAATCCATACTAAATCCATCTGCTATAACTTTCACCCTCTTCAAAATGTCTGGGCTCTGCGCAGTCGAAAATTGTACAGCGCCAACAATCGCCGACAAAAGCGCCCGCGTAGCATCAAATTCTGGATTTATATATTGTTTGAAGGCACTGGTAGATGAACAATGTTTTCAGCGACTGGGTTCTTCTTGCCCAAGAGCTGTGGATTAGATTTTGCATGTATATTTGTAAATGACACGGTTTTGCAGGATTGAAGATCCATTTCTGGCAGTCGGTCCCCTCAGTTGTCAAATTGGCCTTGAAGGACGATCCCAGGACTGGGTTAGATATTTTTGGTTTCCAGCACCGCACAGTGACCCTGGGGTCTGACGCTCGACCCATCCAACTGGTTTAAGCGCGTCTTCAATTCAGAAATCAAGTAATTGTCAAATAGCAAGGAACTATGGAGCGTGCACGCTTGCCTCCGCAATGAAGCCAAGAGTAGTCAGAATAATAATATCCATAGTTGAGTGTCAGCACGATACTAGATGCATAATATACAATTGGCATGTGGCATCTACGTACACTTGACCTCGGCCGCACAAACCGTAGCCTCGAGAAATCGGCAGACCGACTCCGAAGGCGGGTTCTATTAACCGACATAGAGCTATCCCACCAGAGGAAAGTTTTGGGAAATAAATATACACGATATTGTAATGCAAATGCGCCTATGGACGTTCTCCCTGCGGGTGGCTATTTGTCTCCAGCGTTTCACGAGAGTCAGCTGGTCGCGCGGAGGACGGTGCTAGCCGTCTTGTTGATTCACTATCGCCGGACTGAAGTAAAGGGACGCGTTCAGGTGTAACAGCAGAAGTAGAATGCTCGACACCCACGGGAGCCTCGTTGTGCGAAGTTTCTTCCCCTCTGGGTATTGGGGGAACTCTTGTGCCTTCCTGAAGGATACCGGGTGGGGGCGAGCGAATAGCCACTGGGAAGGGTGGTGGTGGTGGTATCATGTCAGCCTCGTCCAAAAGAGGAGGGGGTGTGCTTGGGGGAATGTCCGCGTATGATCGGGGTGCGGAAGAATAGCGAGTGCTGGATATGGACGCCGATAGCGTCGAACCATCGTGACTGGATGCCAGTGCGGCCGTGTAGGTGGGGGGATCAGGGGGTATGACGGTGCCCGGGAAATACCTCGGGACGAACGGAGCTGGCCCCGCCATGTGAGGTGCATCATCGGAGCCACTTGTGTAGAACGATTCGCGCTCATGGCGGTCTCTTATTGCAGCTAGTCTCCTCCGTCGAATGATGCTGAGTGCCAGGCAGAGCGAGAAGAGCGCTAGGACACCGACACTTCCACCAACTGCGCCTGCAAAAGTCGCGATGTTGTGTTTCCGAGTGGAGCTAGAGGGAAATAGACGCATCAGACTCCGGCCCAATAACAAACGACTAGGAAAGAAGAAAACCCGACAATGCAACGATTTTGATACTCACGGGCTAATGGTTGAGCTTGGCGAGTTCTGGCCCAGCGGTGTAGCTTGACTGTCAGTTGTCGAGGTTGGACTAGTTTCGCTCGTTGTATACACCAAGTGATCGAACATGAAGATAGAGTTTCGACCGACGCTGACCACCAGTTGATGTGCACCGTCTTCTAGCGCTGTCATCGACAAGACGTTGGTGCTCGCCCGAAATCCCGAGGCACTGGGAACGCCAGTAGAATGAAACACTCCCGCGGGCTTGTTGTCGAGAGTAAAAGTCAAGTTCATGTTCGTTGGAGGATCGTTGGGGCGGCCCACACCGAGAGGCTGTATAGAAAAAAGATATATCGCGGTCCCTAGAAAGTAGTCTTAGAAGAGACATGCGATCCGTAACGCCAACTGACCGGTGAAATTGAACGAAAATATGATCAAGGGGTCGACGAAACCTGGGTCATCAGCGGCGAGTCTTGGGATCAACCCTCGAGAGAACGAGCGCTTTCCGCCCTTTCCTGAATGGCCCTCGTCCTTGCCATCTTTTCTGTCGTCGTCATCATCCGCGTCGTGATCATTATCGTCATTTGGACCGACCGTTGGCGCAGGTAGGGAATTCAATAAGGGAGTCGAGTGTACCATGCTAGGGACAGATGATAAGTCTAGAGAGTCGTCCTCGTCCGAGGTTACATCAGGATGGATGGCTTCGTGATATGACGTCGAAAATCCGGGATGTAGACAAGAAAAACAGGAGTCCGAGCTGGAATGCCATAATTCTGGTGGTTGGTACACAATTGAAGGGTCCGTATCCTGCACTGTCACGTTTAATGCGAAAGCCGAATGGCGTGTTCGTATCCAGAAGAAGAGGATGACCGTAAGTCGCAGGATGAGCGTACACAACCTGATTGCATTACTTCTGGATCGACGATTTGAATACGTTGAGAATGTTGATTATAACCAAAGAAAATTACTCACGACATAACGGAGATTTGCAGGACGCTGCCCGTGAATCTTTCCTTGGTGACCGGCGTGGTGTATGCCACTGACGATGAGCAGAGGGTGTGGAAGACGGGCGTGAGAGGGGGCTACGTCTTGCCCTGGTTGGAGCCAACTCGTTAAGAAGATCGTCCGCGAGGTCATTTGCCCACGCATTAGATTATCCGGGTAAGGGTGTTCGCAGAAGTCTCGGGAAAGAGATGCAAATGAGGGCACCGGTTCCCGTGGTGTATTTGCAGGTTGCGCAGATTGCCGGCTACCAAAAACCTGGGGTTTTCAGAGGCCCTTGTTCCCATTTTTTGGAGTATACAATCCACAGAATCAGCACGAGTTCGTGTCAGGTCAATCTGAAGTCTTGAAGAGTCGACACGACAGATGGACGAAAGGAAAGATATTGCCGCTGAGTCATCAGACTCGTGATGCAGTTTAGGCGATTTGTTATCTAATCTTAGGTTATTTAACCTCCTTGCCTCAAACCACAACAATCTTCTGAATTGTCGCGCTGAAGGCGGACAATAGCTACAACTATTACCCTCGCCGGCACTCGAGGCTGAAGACCTGGGCCATCTTGAGGTTGTATGGCTCTGCGGCGTTACACCAGCTCTGTAGACGGCTCGATTCCCGTCCAGGCACTTCTATACAATGACGAAGAACTTTTGGCTAATCAAGATGGTGTAGGGATCTACGACGGGTATATCGCGTTCTGTTCCTCGTGTTCTCCCGGTTCAATTAAGTGACGTAGTTCACAGAAATCCCCAGAGCACCAGAACGGAACCGTCAGCGTCACCACTCACCGTCTCTTCTACATCGATGCCCGGCGACAGATTCGCAATTCATTCGCACTGGATCTTTCCTTTATTACGCAGACGGAATACTATGCAGGTCTTTTCAAGTCGTCGCCGAAAGTTACTTTCCACCTCTCTGGAAACCCTACTGAATCGGGTCCAAGTGAACAAGGGGAACCACTCGCACAGTTTGACAGCTGGGAATGCGAAGTATGCGCATACCGAAATCCACCTGGTCTAAGTCCTTCAGCCGTCCGAATCTGTGGGCTTTGTGGGGTGCCTCGCTCCGCCGTTCCCGCACCTCTCCCAGTCCATCTATCCTCGTCACTGCCATCATCTTCCTCTACATCTTTGGTCGCAAGCTCAAGTATCCACAATCGAACGGAGATCCCATGCCCTGCGTGTACTTTTCTCAACCACCCGTACCTACGTTCATGTGAAATTTGCGGTACAGAACTGCCGCAGCCCAAGGGAGAATTCAAGTCGGCACCCTCCTCGAGACCTCTCACCCCGGACCCCGATGACGATAGAGCTACGACAAAGATGATCAAGATCAGCTTTCGTAAAGGAGGTGACAAGCCTTTCTACGCAGCCCTAAAGCGCAGTTTGAAGGGAAAGGCATGGGAGGTGCGTCTCTCCCTTCAGACGAAGTCGTGCTCGGTGTGCCTTAGCCCTTATTATTCTTAGGTTCAAGCACCTCAGACGAGCACGAATAGCCACGGAAATGCCGTTGGGATGTCAGGAATATGTACGTCCTGAAAATATGCGAAGAAAAGCGCGCTTAAATTATCTTGTGCAACAGCTGGTATTCTCAGGACGGTGGAAAGCTCAGCCCAAGGGAGGGAGAACAACATGAAGGATGCCCTCCAGGACCTAGAGGCCCTCATGGTAAAAGCGAAGGACATGGTCAAATTGGCTGCGGAGCTCAACGAAAAGCTGACAGCAGCTTCGAGTTCGGCGGCCGCGACTGAACCGGAAGAAGCAACCTTCATCCGTTCGTCTCTCTCGCAGCTTGGACTGCAGATGTCAAACGCGCCGGTTACGCTCGACATGATGACGGATGAGCGGAAATGGTACGATGAGCTGGCGAGGGAACTAGCACGCGTGCTTCAAGGCCTTACAGGCTCGAACAATGGTATGATGAAGGAGCGCGGGATCATTGCCTTGGACGAAGTATGGGGCGGCTGGAACCGAGCGAGAGGTGTCGGTATGCTTTTCTCTCATGAGATATATTCTTGAACATGTGCTCAGCGTGTACACAGCCCTCATCCCACCGTCGACGTTCCTACAAGTGATCCCGCATCTGCCTGCGTGCACAGAACCCACGATCCGCCACCGCGCCTTTGGGTCTGGGTTGAACGTGCTTCATACACCGCCATATACCAACGCAGCATTCGCCGCCCGCCTTTCGAGCTATCTCGCCATGGGCGGCCCAAAGACGACGATTGAGATCGCCACCGAGGAGGACTTAACCGCAGGGTTGGTCACTGAGATGATTGACGAAGTCGAGAGTGACGGCGGGATCTGTAGAGACGACAGCAGCGCCGCCATCACCGGCGGGGGGAGTGGAACGGGCGTAGAGATTCGGTGGTGGGGAAATCTGTTCGTTGGATACGTTTGGGACGGTCAGGAATAGTAGGGTCTATCGGGATTTACCAGGGAGTGGTACTCGCGATGATTGGCTCCCACTGGATCCAATAGATTCCATTCTTTCTCCGGCCAATGATACGACAGCTGAAGCTACCGGGCTCAACACACGGCTATACGACCGACCCGGCAAGCGAGACAAGCGACCTTGCTTCACGCCTGTCAAGGTCAATAGGGAGACCCGCTTCTCTCCATGCCGCAAACCCTCCAATCATATCCGTCGCATTCAGTAGCCCCATTTGCTGCAGAGAATACGCCGCGAGACTTAATTACGGTGGGGTGAGCCAATTAATGATTCGGAGTAGGGTGTGATAGAATTACCTCGAGGTATATCCTTCCTGGCAGAACACGATAATCCGCAGATCGTATCGATCCGCAATGGGGAGTCGGGCTGTACACCTCGGATCGAAACGCCATTCGAGCACGTTTCGCTCGATGATAAGGGAGCCGTGGATCCCACCCTCCTTTTCGCGTTGGGCTTGTGGTCGGATGTCGACTAAAAACGTCGGAGCACCCACTTGTGTCTCTTGCAATTCGTCCAGGGCCTGCTCCGGGCTGATTCGCTGGAGCTTCGCCCGGGCTTCTGATAGGAGTTGGTCAATACCCTTCGAGCCGGGCGGAGGAGCAAGGGGGTCCATAGGGCTTCGTGCGGCTTTGGAAAGAACATCCCAGAGCGCGTCTTCGTCGTATGGCGATACTCCGAGGTCCTGGATCGTCGCCACCCATCGGTAGTCTTTCGTCCTTGCGGCTATAACTCTGCCGATGAACTTTGAACTGGCGAGAAGCACAGCTCGTTGTATGAAGTCTGGGGAAGAACCGCAGATGATCAGGGTGCTTGAAGCCGACCTTGCAGTTTGCGTCGTAGTACCGACGGCAAATAGGTGCTCGTGCATGGATAGTTGGTGCTGTATCTTCCGTGCAACTTGCCCAAGGAAATATTCGTCCTCGCTTTTCGACATGACCAGACGAACACCGATTCTAACCCCTGAAGCTCTCGTGAGATGAGGTTCTGGAGACTGAAAAGCTTCCCACCATCTATGTACCTCGCTTTTGTGATGGTATGAACTGCGATCTCTTGCGATACTTGATCGCGAACGTCGTCAAGAGTGCGCAAGGGTGGTGAGGAACTCCTGGGTACAAGTGCTTTTTCTTCAATGACAGACGCTGGGTCCGTCGTTCCACTTCTTGACCTTGCAACCGATCCTTCTGAGGATCCTCTGTAGCCTATCATCGTAGGCAGAATGTCTCTTAGGCAAATTGGCAATAGTTTATGGGTCTCGGAGAGTTGTGGGTGCCGTTCGTTGAGTTTTTATCGACGATTCAGCTTCTACGCCTTGATGTATGCTTGAATATGGCCCCAAGGGCGGCAAAGGTAGATGAGAGAACCAGGCAAGCATCGAGGTCGTTGTCAGTTTTCGTTATGGTCAGGAGCCTGAGAAGGGTCCGGAGAGTCGGCCCGGGTTATTAATCGCGTCCCCTTGCGTACCTTTGACGCGTCGACGCGCCCTTTGATATGGAGCAGACTGGCTCTTTTTTAAAAGCAACCTCTTATCCCAGCCACGTTCCTCTCAGCCATGTATATGCTCTTCATCGCAGCAATCACCTCTGGCACCAGTCCGATGGCAAAACAATCGATTGACCAACCGCGAGAGTGAAATGGTTCGAGGAGATTTCACCATTCCTACCCGCATATATGAAAAGAAATTTGAGAAACGTTCGTCACCTTCGTCTGGGGTGTCATGGGCTTCCGTTATTCTTCCAGTATTTCGATCTTCCTGGCACCTCTCTTTCTGAGGTTATCACCCCATGTAGTCATTTTTTTCCAAGAGAATCTGAATACAGTCGAATTCCAGCACAGGACAAGAATAATGTCGATTTCGGGCAGACGCCACAGAACTGGACAGAATATTCCCTACATGCCTGGCGCATGGATGGCGTTTTGAGGCAGATAGAGACATGAATCCTCTGACAGAACACAAATGTGTCGCCTGATGAACGACCCTGGGCCTGGACTCACCGACCACCAACCAACCCACGACTTTCTGGGCCCTCAACTGGATCGTTCTTCAAAGCAACCCAGGCTTTTATGCGGACCAAGCAGGGTGGGGGGAGGAAGGTAATTTGGGTCGTCTTTTCTGTGTCGCTCAAATGGGTCTGATGGCTGACAGGCGAACCACCAAGTGTTGGACGAAGGATTTCCGGTTCCCAGTATCCAGAGTTGCTGTTGTCAGTCAGTCTTAAAGCAAAAATCATATCTCCAAACAGGTATTGACCACTTTCCTAGAGAAACATGGCTCAAGAACCCTCTCGGCACATCGACATGCTGCTCGGACGACCGATTTCTTCGAGACTTGTCGCGATGTCCATCGTAGGGGCCGCCGAAGCAACGTTGTGCGCCGCAGTTACGTGGATCTGGTCGCAGAACTATAATTCGTGGTCTATATAAACATTGGAGCAATATCTGAAGGTTGAGGCAAGGTTGAGGTGAGATTTTCTTGAACAAACCGCAAAATCCAAAAGACGACGAACCAAAGCAATCAGGACTCATATAAGACATGATCCACAGTTCCACCCGCCCACCCTGCCTCGATACTGCTCAGCTACCAAGATCCAACGTCGAGCCCGGATCGTTACTTTTTCTTCTTCGGCTTTTTCTTCTTGACCCCTCCTGTCGATGGTGTTGCTGTTGGAATCGCACTTGACGAAGCAGGCGGAAGAGAGCCCTCCTCCTCTTTTTTGACAGGTGAAGTCAGGTCCGGAGGTGCAGCTGCTGGAGATTCTTCCTTCGGTCTCTGGTTTTGCATCTTCTGGATGAGTGATAGGTTCAGGGCATCGAATCGATTGAGAAAGATCGAAGAGTTCGTTTTGAACTTGATACACTGAAGCATTCATGTGAGTCCATTCCATAAAACATATGAACGCCCTCCTCACTGTCGTATTATCGGTGATTTTGAGGACCAGCTTCCCCTCTGATGATTTCCATTTTACGCCATAGCGCGTCTGTAAATCGGCGATTAGATCAATCCAGTCGACCCTTCCTCAAGAACACTCACGTTATTTGGCGCTTTCGAGTAGAGAGCCTCGGCCGCATCCTGGAACTCCTGCCAGGAGTGGATGTAGACCATAGCTCATCGAGGCTGACGACGAGGACGTGGTGTAACGCACGATGCCGGGAGAGTCACACGACCCTGTGACTGCACACAGGAACTTTTGCCGATAAAGCCGCCAGGTCCGTCCGTTGCAAGTTCCGTAGAGTTCCTCGTCTCCTTCTTCTTCCCACTACTTTGTAGTTCAGTATTCCGTTCTGAAGTTCCCCCTGCGCGATGGCTGCTGAACACAAACCGAAACGTGCGTGGAGTTACCTCAGAAACGCGTCTCATGAAGCTAAGCCGGATCTGCAGCTTTACCATTCATCGCAAACTTCGCGGCGGGTGCGATTGCGGGAATTTCAGAGATTCTGACGTTCTACCCTCTCGGTGAGCTTCGTGTAGCGTAAGAACTTCAGTAAAGTAGCTAACGATATCGTGTTCGTAGATGTCGTAAGCTCCTCAGGAATACTTTCGCGGTGAACCACTCATTCACGTTCGGATTCAGGTCAAAACTCGTATGCAACTAGAGAGGGGACAGGCCCAGTTCGGGCTCGTCGGAACGTTCAGGAATATCGTCAAGGAAGAGGGGTGCGCGCATTTAGTTACTGTTTGACGCACCCTTCGCTGAGAATCCTTCGAAGGGTGGGACGTCTCTATCGAGGTATGTATTGATCTTAACAGGATCTCGAATGGGCTCAAAAGAAGGAACTTTAGGTCTTGTTCCTCCCCTACTGCTTGAGGCCCCGAAGCGTGCCGTCAAATTGTCAGTAGAATCTTCGGAAATTATGCTTCTTCTCATTAGTATCTAGTGCCGCCAACGATTTCTGGGGGAGAACATATATGGATCTGTCCGGAGAGAAGAAAATGACGCAAAACCTGTCAGTTCTGACAGGCTGCAGCGCAGGAGCGACTGTGAGTTTCTACCTTGTTCGTTTCTAATTTTGCGACTGAGCGGCCATCAGGAAAGTTTCGTCGTCGTTCCTTTCGAGCTTGTCAAAATCAAGTTGGTGTTTTCGAACCATGCCATCTTCTTGTCACCCTTATCACATGTAGGCTGCAAGACAAAACGAGCACCTACAAAGGGCCTATGGATGTCGTAAAGCAGGTAATTCGCAAGGACGGCCTGTTAGGTCTCTATGCTGGCATGGAGTCGACGTTTTGGAGGTCTGTCCGGCATCGTCTCGTCCGTTGACGTCACTGAGTGCGTCGACAGACATGTGTACTGGAACGGAGGTTACTTTGGATGTATCCACCAGGTCAAGGCACTGCTTCCAAAGCCTGAGGTATGTAGAGCGTTCCACCCTCTAAGTATAATTAATCTAACTTTCTTCAAGACACCACAAGGTGAACTCCTGAACAATTTCATCTCCGGTTCTGTTGGTGGATTTGCCGGCACCCTTGTGAATACCCCGTAAGCGTTCTGTCAACAGAACCTTATCCTAGACACTTATCTAAGCCCGCACAGATTCGACGTGCGTCATTGGCTTTGCGTTTCTCGAAGGCCGTCGTTCTTATGATACCCCTTCAGGTTGTAAAATCACGCATCCAAGGAGCGGAGAAGATACCTGGTGTAGTGCCCAAATACAATTGGACATACCCCGCAATCGTAACCATCGCACGTGAGGAAGGTGTCGCGGCTTTGTACAAGGGCTTCGTCCCAAAAGTTCTTCGGCTGGCCCCGGGCGGTGGTGTCCTGCTTCTCGTCGTCGAATTTACCCTAGGAGTCTTCCGGAAAGGTGAGGCATTTTTTGACAATTTGGGTGTGTGACTTATGCTTCTCATTCCAGCCCTGGGGCCTCCATACATCTAGAAACCAGCGTGTTGTAATTCAAAATAGACTTCATATTCATACCCTCCACGAGACGTTCTGTTAATTCTCTTCTGTCCGTTTGGCTTCGAGGTCGAGCCGAACCCTGATGTGATGTACTGACTTCAGATGCGACCGCCTCGCAAGATCTCGGTCGAACAGCCTTGTGGGTTGTGATTGTTCAAAGCAACTGCGTCATATGTACGGTCTGCCAACCCACATTCTGCTCTCGGAGATTGATAACCATCTAGGGCACAATGGATTTGCAAAATTAAAATTCTGGCGCAGTCAGCCTCGACCAGTACGGCAGGTGTACGTCTCTCTATGACGTCTGAAAACTATACTTACTATTATGTTCTTAGATTTTACAGGTAAAAACACGGGGTTCCTTTGCCCCGTGGGCGTCGATAGGACCCGTTCTTCGTCCGATCTTGCATAAGGATGCCCAAGGTCGTGGTAAGACAGCCCTCAACAGGTGATCATGATACTTGTCACGATTTCCATATGTTGGACAGCTACTCACTAAAAATCCATCAAACGTCGAGAGCCAAGTCGTCCCGGGACGTTCACGTCGTACTTACTCCGGCGTTTTGTGACTGACGATTGCGTAGGTGGCCAACCACGTTTTGTTCTCCGTCATGCGATTAACCTCACCCTTTCAGGATAAATGGAGGATGCGCCATCCTTGGATGACATCTGCCGCACAAGGAGACAAGTTTGTGTTTCCCTGATGATCACCTCCTGTTTTCTGCCCTTCGTATCCCTGGCTTGTTATTCCTGCGAGCTCCACCCAAATTTATCTGATTGAACGATAGGACTCCACCTGGACGTATCTTCTTCACGATGAGGACTCACGGCAGGCCAGCATGCACTCATCATACGCCGAAGACCCGTCGCCCAATGTCAATATGTCCTTTTGCGTCTGCTCACGGAAGGGGTGAAGACTATAAAGTCTGCTCGTTCGGGAAGGTTCTCTCCTCTCGAACACCAACCAGCGTATAGTTCAAGCGAAACAAACGGACATGAAACTAAGGCTCCTGTTGTCCGCCACCCTTGCCCTCCCTCACCTTGCGGTCGCCACCCCCACACCCCGAGATGTTCTACCACCCGCAATACCTGCCAGCCAATGCAATACTGGCAACCTCCAGTGTTGTAAGTCTACCTTAATGACCACGTTGCTGTTTGCTAAATTAAAGACGATCCGATGTTCAGGCGACACTGCGCAGAACGCGAACTCCCCCGCTGTTGCCATCATCCTCGCCCTTCTAGGCATCGCCATACCAGACGTTACTGCTGCTGTTGGCCTTACCTGCACCCCTATCAGTGTCATCGGGGTTGGTGGAGACTCTTGGTAGGTTTCCATCAGTATATCTGCCCATAGCCTTTGCTCAAATTGAACGATGTATGCGAAGCACTGCTCAACCCGTTTGCTGCGCCAGCAATTCTTTCAGTGAGTGATCGATAATTCTCTTGTTACCTTTTCTATTTAACGAGTTTCTATTCCTCGTAGACGGCCTCATTGCCTTCGGTTGCACCCCCGTCAATCTCAACTTGTAAATGGTTTTAGCCGCTCTAGTAGTTACATACCTTCCTCAGGCGCAAAGGACTTCGGAGACTTTCAATTTTGTCCCATCATAGTTTACTGTAAAGAATCTATTTGTTGAAGCCTTTGTGTCATTTTGTTCTCCCGTGCCGGCTATAAATGAACAGCCAAACTCGTCCATGTAGACAGCATGCCCTGGTTTACGCCTGCTGAACAACTTTCCAGGAACCGCCATGGCTTAATTTGAAACATCTTTACGCGACTTTCGTATTCCAACTTCACGATTGTGGGGCGATGCCCCAAAGGGAAGAAAAAGCCGGATTTCGAGGTGGGCTTTTATTGTCCAACTCCGAAGAGCCTCGAATGCGACACAAGCTACATCGTGCTGGTGTCCAAAAAAGTCCAAATAATCAAGCTTCCGGAGAACCCAGCCGTAAACAAAACCCTTCTTTCCTTCATACAACCATCATCAACATGTCAATGGCCTGTGCTCCTGACTGCTTCGTCGCCGTCATACAGGAGGATAGTTCTCCCCAAACTCTAGTGGTTTCCGGGGCTTCTCTTGCTCCGCTTTGCGTATGGACTCGGAAAGCAAACCTATGCTTGGCTGGAAGTACCGTATGTAGGCGATGCTGGGTCCGAAACACCGACGCTCTTGACAGCTAAAGAATGGCCATTCGTCTTGAATTCTCTCGGCGAATCTTCTAGGACGAATTCGATGACCGCATAGGCTCTCGGACCCGTGATTCTGTCCGTCTTGACGTCTACGAAACGTAAATTTGTAGGAAGGCCTCTTCCACACTGCCTGTCAACTTACAATTCCCACTGCAGGAAATCTCTTTGCGGCCCCAATCAAAATGACGCATCTACTCTCTCAAAGCTTTGATGTCCACCCACGGACGCCGACTACCCATGCTGGTTGGGCCAATGGCCTTGGTTCCTGTATTAACTAAGACTTATCCGCTTGCGCCCCACCATGAAAAGACGCTCCACACCTGCATGCAATGCGACACATCCTCGTTTGTTTGATATCCGTTTGGTCTTCTTCTCTTGACCGAACTCCCACATCTGGAGAGCTAAGCGATAATAACACGTCCCGAACAATTGTCACAAAATCTATAAAAGACAAGGACAAGCGCCCTCATTCTTCACTCGAACCGTCAGCACAACAGTTCATTAAGCCCCTACAACACCAACATGCAATTCAAGCTCTTCACCGCTGCTTTGGCCGCTACCGCCTCCCTTGCTGCCGCCACAGCGATTCCCGCGGCTGCTAATCAGTGCAATACCGGGCCCATTCAGTGCTGCAACCAGACGGGCACCGCAAAGGACACGGCTATCGCGAAGATCCTCGGCCTCTTGGGCGTCGTCGTCGGAGATATCACTGCGATCGTTGGTGTGAACTGCAACCCGATCACTGTCATCGGTGCTGGAGGCAATTCTTGGTACGACCAACGTCGCTCTGTTGATAAACCCATGCTGACTTTGCTGCTTTTTTTTTTAGCACCGCGCAGCCTGTCTGCTGCACCAACAACTCTTTCAGTAAGCTCTCCACCCTATGTGTCTGAAACTGATCCCGAGCCCCTTACTTACCAATTTGTCATAGATGGTCTCATCGCGCTGGGCTGTATCCCAATTAACATTAACTTGTAAATTCGTGGACACGTCGTATTTTCCCTAGAGCGCTGTGATTGATTAATAGGAGAACGGTGGATGGGTTCGAGCTTCCTTGTATTCATAGTATCGTTCAACGTGGTGCTTTGCGTCTTTCGTTCTGGGTTCTCACCACATCTTCGTCAAAGGCGCCTCGCGCTTTCTCAATGTCACTGACATGAAGCAAAATTTCCTCTGTCCTCCGAACATGAAACGTTTTACTAGGAGAGTTTCCTACCTCGTCGATCAAATTGAGAGCCTAGTCTCTCTTCCGCTGAGCGAACAATGTCAGATTGGTAGCGCGATTGACCCAAATGTTTCAGAAGGCTTCAGGATCTTGAATTTGCGAAGTTGCCGCTAAAAAAAAACAAGGTAATCTCTAGGATAATAGAGGTCCAGAAGGCTTAGTTTCCTGGCATATTTGGGTATTAGAGCTGACCCATGATATACATTTTGAACAGAGTAACATAACCGCACATCACTATTAAAGGTATGAAAAAGTGAAATACTGCGCGGATGTTTCAATATTATTCTTCGACCTCAATCCAGTCCTTTAAATCACGTCCAACGGATCGTTATCGAGATCCTCAGTCTCATTCTAATCAAAGGGGTTTAGATTGCAAGACAAAGATATGTGCGAAAGACGTACCGGCGCATCGTGGTCGTCGTTCGACTCCAAGGTGCTCAACAGCGCCTCTATTTGACCGTGCAGGTGATAGAAACATTGGTTGGAAGGTTTCGTTCCAATGCACAGGAACTTGGACCAAGTACCAGCTCTTGGTGCGCAATCTTCGATCTTCTTCGCAAGGGGTGCTTGCCAACGTTCAGAAAGGATCCTGTGGCGGGTCGGCTTCGGCTTCGGGGTGCGGTCAGCTGGCGGCTTGGGTTTGGACGGCCCCTGCTGATCCTGATTTTTGGCTCCCTTTTTCTTCGAGCCTCCCGTCTTGTCTTTCTTGTTTCCTTTTTTCTTAGAATGCTCCTCCCACTCATCGTCGCTCTCATCGTCCTCGGGTAATTCATCGAGAACGTTGATGAGTTCTTTCATGTCCTTTTCATCCTTTTTAACACAGCGAAAAGACCACCATTCTCCGGCACCTACAATGAGGATGAGTTCTTCTGCGGGAGTATTTGCCAGTGGATGGAAATCAATGGCTGCCTGAGTTAGGGCCTGGTCTTTTGCGATGGTCAAACTGGCGGAAAGTTCTAAGGCAAATTCTTCACGGTCGACGCATCGTCGAGACGCAAACCGCTTGAGCTCAGTTATGACGACCGGTTTTGAGTCTTGAATGACAATTTGATCCCAATGATCAAGTTGATTGGCGTAATCTGTCTTGAGATGGTCCCGTATGCTCACTCCCATGACAGTAAAGTCAGGAGAGCGGCTTGTGGTGCCTGAGTTAGCTTGCGTTTGTGTCGAAGAATATCCTTTTTCCTTCTCGCGTTTATCTTCCGATAGAAAGTAGTGGGACAGTTGAGGCACTGTCAGGGTCTTCCCTTCTATGTCGGCGACGAGCGAAGGGAGGACGATTGCCCATATTCCATAGGTTGGGGATTCAAGTTTGCGAACGTTCCACGAAAAGCTGTACGCAAAGGAGGTGGCTATCATGAGGTCGAGAGCTACCTTGGGGCTGTCACGCACTCCTGGAAGTAGGTAGTCGCTGAAGGGAGATGCGGCAGAAGACTCTGAATCGAGCGCTGGGCTGGGCTCAGAGTCTGAAGCTGCAGGACGAGATCGAGGGGGCATTTGAGGTTTTAGTGCATAGTGAATGGCATGGTGCCATCGTTTTTATAGGTAGATGTTTGTAAATTTTAACAATAACGTCTACCCCAAGCATCTTGCATTCTGAAATGGAATGAAAAGCTATCGTTTCAAGGCTCGCTTACTTCTGCAGATCTTACAAGAATGGATAATAATGAGAAAAATGAACCTGTGTGCACCTAGAAGCGAGCCTTCAATGATGGAGGTTACATCATCGCACCGTTTGTAGGCGCTGTAGTTGCGTTGTAGACGCCTACGCTATTGTCAAGAGGAGGAGATTTAGATCCGACACTTGATAGGCGACCCGGACGAGTGGTTGGGAAATAATTAGGCATTAAGCGTTGTGGATTTATGGGCTTGACCACGAAGTGCTGGGCGTCACAACAGCACACGGGTCGTTCAGCAGGCCCACACTTCACCGGACTAAAGCCTGGCCGACTCCTAGTCATTGTTGGATGTTTTCCCTCCAGACTCTCATACACGGCCCCATGCCTCTCGATTTCTCTTCCGCAAATTTCACCAAATCGTAATCCTGCCGTAGTAATTTGAGAGCCCATGAACAGGCGCCATCATCAATTAGAATGGAGAGCTTGTTCCTGCACTTACCTAAAGGGGTTACATGATTCGTTGACACCTACAGAAACCAACATGAGCAAATTGACGGATGATATAAACTCGCTCTAGTTTGTCCCGTCCAAGCAACGCCGACTTTAAACTTGCTATGTAAGTTGCTCTGAACGACGATGCATTTCCTCGATGCTTACCCTCAGCTGCCATAGGTCATCTGCCAGTACGAAGCCACAAACCCCCTTGCCAGCGGGATGGGTGGCCACTCGGCCCAACACAGCCGAATTCAAATTTTACGGGGTCGCATTTGAATTCAGTGACCTCGTTACCTTTGCTCGCCAGATCAACATTTGCTCCGCCAATGAGTCTGAGGAACAAGTCCTTTACGATGCTGCAATCCATCGCATTAGGATTATACTTCCCTGGACAAGGCTGATTCCTGTGCAAGGGGAGAAATCCGGAATATTGTGCTTCGCAATTGGAAACAACGGTTCTGAAGAATCGCTTGATCGCTGCATGGATGAGACCACGATTCGGCGGGTTTATGAGGCTTTCAAGGGCAGTGGATTAATGCCGAAATGGCACGTGCGGCAGCCTTGATTACGAGCTGGTACGAGCCCCTACTTCACTCTTCGTGGTCGTAGATTTAAACAGATCCTCTGCAGCTGCATGCTCCATGGAGTATATCTAAAGAGAGCAGTGTTCGTTGATAATCATACGGGTCATAGTAGTACCTGTGGAGCAAATTATATCAGGATTTATAAGTAGGATGGAAGGCCACTTGTCTTATGGTAATTACCTTCATAAAACCTTGAATACTTGGATGTGAGCCAAAGTTAGTGGCATGTATGAGTCCCACAATCAAAATTGCTACGAACGGTCGAACCACCCTCGTGCGGGTTCGGGCCGTCAACCGGTCGGAGGAATCCGATAAAATCACATGACCTTCGGCATGTGCCGGCTACTCAATCTGTCGGTATAATGAACGAAACCTCATTACATTCGAACTCGCATTCTTCGGTGCAGGAAGACACAGATTGGTCACAGAGCTGAATGGCAATATATCACACAGTCCGAGTGGCTTCAATCAAATGCCAACAAAGGTGACCGGTGGCCTGTACCAAGCCAGTCGGGAGGTCATTGGGTGACAACCGCCCTCATGGATAGCCTGAGCGAGTGTAGTTGTGGCAGAAGGGAGAATAAAAAATGTGTGTCTTGCGAGATGCGCAGATGCGGAGTTCCGAGTATGAGGTGTTCAAAGACGCTGTGATGACAAACCCGAGCTTGGACAGTCTAAGATAGTAGGGGAGACTGTCTATCGGGTCGATATGTATTATGCTCTCTAGTACCCACAAAGGAGACGAACGAGACCCCAATTGCTCTTCCTGCGGACTAGTCGCCTTTCGTTACTTTGGTTAATTATTAATGGATGGAAGCCACTACTCTGCCAAGCGGATCGTGGTCGTTGTTCCTGTTGTCCATAATCTCTGAGTCAGTTGGGCATACCTAAGGCCGGTAGTATGCAGCCCCTTGGTGGCTGGAGAGGCCATAGGGCTAAATGGCGCGAGCCCTGAGATATAGGCAAAGCCGCCGCTCAGGGTCAGAGGTACGAGGAGAGGAAGGGCAGAGGGGTCAAATTTCTTCATGATTGCTATTGAAATTGCTAGTAGACGCTCAAACTATAGCTAAGGACAGGTCGCCAAGCGCTTGTCCAAATTGGTCAACGGTGGGTTGAGACCGGGTTAAGACGCCGCAAATTACAAGAGTGTCACGGTGACATTAAGTGCATTAGAAAACCCGCATCCTTGTGCGGGTATTTAAGGCTCTCACCAGGCTCTCACTTTACGAAGGTTCACCGACACGCATACACGCGTCTGCAAGCCAGAGTTAATGACAACGTATATAGCCACGCAGCACAACAGACTCCGCTGACAAGCGCACAGAACGACACAGAATGAAGGAAAAGAGAATAAGATGAGGAAAATGCTCACGAAGATTGTGCTCGCACATGGCGGTTATCGGCATGGGCTGATTTGGTTGTGCAACCACTCGTGACGGCGGCTGCCGAGGCGAGGGGAACAGGCAAGAAAGGGGCCTCGATAGTCATATCGTGGTCAGAGGTAACCGGTAATGGCGGAGGCGAATAGCAGCCTAGGAGAGAAGGGGGGTGTTGGGGAAAGAGATGCAAACTCGTCCCAAATTCTTGAAGCAGGGTTTATATAGCGCCGGGTGTTGCCGCGAACTCGATATTTTGGGGTGCTATTTTTACTCCAAACTCACGCTCGCTTTCCGCGAACCATTGTGAGGGAATCCTCCAGATATTGACCATCATCGATTCGTCGACCAGTCAACCTGGTCAACTCGAGTATAACATCAGAGTCAGACTTTGGGCCTTCCCAGTCGGGAGGGGCGCCGTTCCTCTGTCCAATGTGAATTCTTGGATTAATCAAACCTCAGCGCTCAGCTCGCGAAGGCACAGAGCAAAAATAAAATAAAATAGTTTAACCCACTAAGCTGCGTTGAACAAAGGCGTCAGAACGTCGGCGAGCCCTTCTGGTACGTTGGGCCCTATCCCTGACACTCGCCCACAAACATCAACATGGTCAAACTAGTTTCCATAAATGCTGTTGCCTTTTCCCGTCAACGCCACCTTGCGACGTTCAGCGAATCATTTCTCATGTAAGTGACGATCTCCGCCCACGCAGCTTACTTTCCCGAGAATAACAAAGCCCACTGTAGGTCCTCTGAAGCGCCGCCAATGGTCCTCCCCGCGGCGTGGGTCTGCACGCCGCTTCCACTTTGCGACGACACCGATTCGGCACCGAAAACTTTTGGGATCGCGCTTCATAGTGCGACATCATTCTCTATGCGAAACATCTCAAGCTTCTTCCTGAAGACGCAGACGAGTGGCCATTTACAGCGGTTGGAAGGACTTTGCCACCGGATGCCTGTAGGGTAGCTGGTAGCCGTCAGGGACACAGAAGACAAGATGTGCGTCCCAATAGGAAACAATGAGAACGAAGAAGACCTGGCTCTATGCACCAATGTAGAGTGGGTCGAGAAGTTCTACAAGATGTTTAAAGGCACCGAGTTCGTGCCAAAATGGCACCGTGTAATCCACTTCTAATTTTAAATGGTGCAAGCATTCTCTCTTGTCGACCGTTCTTATGGTTATTGACATCCATCGAATAGATCCAAACAGCCGAGTACTTATTCGTCGTTAATAAATACGAGTCTTGGAGCTGTCACTCGTGATACTTGTTCTTCTATATAATTCGTGAATTAAGAAGAGCCACTGCTCATCTTCCGAGTTTGAGGTGACCCGCCAGTAATCAATTCAAATCAACGATCGTGCAAATATATCTCGAGGAGGGTTGGGCAACAGGTGCTACATAAGGGTGGAAATCCACTGACCCAATGTAGAGCTATAAATTTTTCACATGAGACGGGACTACGGGCCGAGCCAACTCCAACTGATCGTATCCTAGTCGCTCAGTCTCCTGCTCTACTGCAGACTTCTTCCAACCAGCTATGTTCAACTCGTTCAAACGTCGATTAGTGAGTAAATTTCTTGAATACATGTAACAGGCTAAGCAGCCGTCGTTGATAGCCAGAAATCTCTATCTTGTGAGTCACCAACAACGCCAACTTCTTGAAGCTTAAACAGTATAATGATCATCTTCCAGTCACCACCCGTCCTCGCCGCCTTCGACGAAGGCGTTGAATCTTCTACGCTCATCTCTATCGGGACCATATCCGCCCGGTAATCCAAAAGGCCAGCCGCTGCACTTCAACCTCGAGGTGGTCGAGTCAGCCCCGAACTCCGACCAGTTGGGGACGATCATGTCTTACTTCCCCTCCAAGGCCACCAACCCGTCCATGGTCTTCCTATCTGCGCACCCGACAGCCCCGAGCGGCGCCGAACAGCCGTCGACGCTCAAAGGCATCGCGGAGCTCGCGGCGAAGAACCCGAACGCGATCAAGTGGCCGATTGTGGTAGACTGGAACGACGGGCAGGCGAGCGTGGGTGATGTTGAAGGCGTGAAGAAGATTCTTGAGACGCTGAGAAAGAGAAGGGACGGCGAGTTGAAGGAGGAGGAGGTCTATCAGCCGAAGGGCTGGTTCTCTTAGCAAGTCAGCCTCGCGTTTGGTGGTAACGGTCTACATCTGCTTCTATCGCCGCCCGTTCAGTTCTTCCTGTATTGATATCTTTTCTTCCTTGACATGTAGCTGCACCTGTATTATTACAAACGAAGTGGCGGCCACCCTGCTCAGAGACGTTCACGCGAGATGAATGAAGGCACCGTGGCTTCTTTGAAGTCCCCCAACGTACACGCACTCAAGGTCAGTGAAATCGCCTCTGAGAGGCTCTTTGTTCTGTCCAGGTGACATATTTTTAGCTTCACTAAATTCACTTACATATGGTCATCTGTTGCACCCTCCAAGCACCTCCAAGGCTATCTATCAACTCCCCAGCTTTTCCCCAGCTTCCCCGCCCGCCCGCAGTGCGGTTGACCTATCACCGCTCGATCCATAGCTGCCTTCTTATGTTTCGAAGCCTGGGTTGTCTGCCCAGAGGTGACCTGAATCGGTTATAACTCGGGTATGGACATGGACAACGTTCTGGGGGCTGATCTTTTGAGACGTTGAAGCCAGGATTTAAACTTTAGGGAGGGTTCAGTGTGCGTCCCGTTTGCACCCCGAAAGTTCTGCAATCAGACCAGCTGAGTGGCTGTTGGGCACCCGTTAGGCAGATGTCTGTTGTGGTCCAGCGCCGCTGGGCTTGAATTCGCCCGTGTGTCTTCCCGCCGTGTTGGGCTCTTTATCCCTTATGGGCGCGATTAGGGGTGCTGCTGGCAAGTGCGATTCGTGAACTTTAGGCTTTCGTGGCCGTTTAGTATGCCTTGGCTACCGTAGAAGAGCCAAGTGCAGAGCCGGAGGGATCGACGTTTAAGCGGGAGTTGATGGAGAGACCCGTGTGTCGGGCAGGAGGCGCCCTTTTATCGCAGGCACGAAGTGTGTTAGTCAGGGTCTAGGCCGGTTAGTTACAATCTGAGTGGGCAACGTCGGCGGGGTTTCCATTCTCTTTCTTTCTCTCTTCCTTCCTCACTTCCACCCCGGCGGAAGGCCCCCCTGCCGTGCCACCCATGTCCACTGCGCAGAGTCAGCAGGACGCGCCATCGGGCTCGCGCGACGTAGAGGTGCGTACAGTCCTGGTCGAGCATGGGCTTGGCGCTGATCATAGACCCCCCGCTCACTCACACACGCTCTCGCCCGCAATGCAGGCGGCAAACAGAGAGTACGGCTCCTACCGCATGAACGGCGACCGACGACGACGGCGGTCGTCCTCGCCCCGCGAGCCGGAGAAGCTCACCGTCACGTCCAAGCCGCACCCGTTCTGGAGCACGAAGAGGGGGAAGGGGGTCATCGCGCTGGTCGTTCTCGTGGTCGTTGGGGCGATTGTGGGCGGTGCGATTGGAGGTGCGATTGGGAGCAGGGGCGACAGCGAGCCGGACGCGATGAATACCACGTCGGAGGCGCCGCCGCCTTTGAGCACGGCGGTGGACGGTGCCCCCTCTGCCACCGCCGCGGCGAGCGACGCCATCACGACATCGAACACACCAGGAAGCCCAGACGTTGCGGCGGAGGGTCCTTCGTGACCACCAACAATATGGCAGACCCACCTCGCTTCAAATACAAACGCTCGCCATTGCGGGGAAGGAGAAAACCACAACAAACGGGGTGTAGGAGATAGATTTATTCTGGGCTTTCAGGTTTACGGGCTTTCTCTGGGCTTTCTCTCTGGGCTTCTCGGTAGTTTCTTTTCTTTCGTTTCTTTCTGGGCTCCCTGGTTGTACTACTTGCACGCCATGGTTGGCATCTCCCTGGCGGATTTCCTTCGGGTTTTGCACAAGTCCAACACTCATCTATACACGACCACCATGATTTCCGCGTTGTTTCATGACTCCTATTTGCTTCATGTATACTCTACGTACACCACAGATTATTCACGCCCTGGTTTGTGCTTTTCGCAAGGGTACTTCCTTCGTGAAGTACCCTTTTTCAACTTGGCGGAAGTCCTGAGGGCGATGGACAGGTGCGCCACGACCCGGTTTCGACGTTTCATGACAGGGATTGGGAAGAACCCTCAAGGTCGGCGATACTAGTGGTCTGCAGGTGTGAAACCCCTTCATTTTCGATGCACGAGTTGACCCTTTTGCAGGAAACCCTTGCAGGATGCATGATCTAGGTGAGGTACGGGCCTAGAGCCTCTGGTAATGTCAAACCCGTTCGAAATTCACCCGTTCGAAATTCACGCTGGCCCATGACATGATCTCGTGAGGGACAACATCACCGACTGGGGCTTAGACTCTTCAAGGTAGTTGTTTCAACCCATGCAATTCAACTGTCGGTCGTGGCCCCAAACCCACATGCCCATTCGCTTCAGCGTAGCCAGAGAGAAAGGCGCGGTGTTCTATTTGCCCTCCTACAATCGCGATGAGAGACGAGTTCCAAAGGGCCTGGTTGCGCGAGGCAAGAGGGTAAACGGGGTCGGTGTGCTTATTCTATATGTAAACACTGCGCCCTAAGACCGTAAATTCCGCAGCCGGGATGAATGGCTTTTTTCGCTGTTGGGTGCTTGGGTGACAACCACTATGATCGCCATACTTCAAGCACAACAGACAGGTTAGAATTTAGTGACCACAAGAAGTCCCCCATTCTCGTCAAAGCGGACGACTAGTGAACGCCTCAACACGCAGAGGACACGGGTAAAGAGAAGGAAAAGGCGTTCTCTGATTACCCATGCTTCAAAATACCCGTTCTCTTCACATCCTCCCCGAGAACTGTATTCAAAGCGAAGAAAGAACCACAGACTGTTCACAAGACCGCTGAGTTCATGGATCCACAAGGACGGACCTATCGGACCGACCCTCTCCACCTCTGAGTCTAAGCTGTTCTAAAAATAGCTTCCCAAGAATAGTGGAGTTTCGGCAACTCCCCGCCCCTATTTATGTGAGGCTCTCCACGAAGTTGCATCTCTTTCCCCAACTTCCACCATCTCCCACACCTAGAATTGCGTCCCCCATCAATGTGGTCTCGCCAACGGGTAGTTCACGCTGTGCTTTTTTTTTTTTCGGAGGCTCTTGTCGCTTCTTTTCATATTTTTTTACGCTCCCACCCTCCCGCGAAAGTCTGGCTAGTGCATACGAGCGTGGTCAAATTGGAAGAAACCGGCATAATCTACGGGTCTCTTGCTCGATGAGGTAGTTTACTTAATGTGCTAAGTGCTTGTCGACCCGCGTTAGAGTACATATTTGGCATACTCTATCCTCGTCATAACTGGTTTGTAAATACCTAGAGTAGTCGGCGCTTCGTGCCGCAATTAAGCGCCCGTGTCTGAGCGTCAAGCTATCTTTTGCTCAGTTAGCAGGAAACATCAAGTGGTGAACTATATATTTAGTCAAGTACAATTGTGTGGCTTACGAGATGGAAAATTGGTCCTATAAGTGACTATATGCGCGCTCAAATTTACTCCAGAGGGCTCGAGAGACGGCTGTCCTTAGAGGTGGCATCTGAGTGTCAATCCACTGACAGCTGAGATAAACGGCCATGTATCTCCATATAATTTGGGACACGACCAACAATGTAGGTGGAAGGTCGTTTACTGCTGTCCATCTAGAGGTATTGGTTTGCTTCCTGATCAAATCGAGGTAATGAGTGCCATTGCCAACGTTCACTCCAACAAGATTATTCTTTCCGACACCCATCAACTAATAAAATAACTAGTGCGGTTTGCAGCATGCTGTCCCGTCCATTCCGCAAGAAAAAGAAGTGTATGATAAAAAAGCCTCGATATTGAAAACTAATGAGCTGGACGCCAACCTCGAAACAAAGCACGACATACAATTCATGAATGCCTCAAATTCACCAGGTGCCGCTTGCTGATCACCCTTGGAACTCAACCTGAGTGACCTCTCCCTTCCTGAACTCAAAGCCCCAAATACACCCATTTCCTGGCAAGTACTGCGTCGTGCGCAGGAACGGCTTCGCCGTCGTGGTCCCGATGAACATCCCCATCAAGAGGCGGGGCATGACCAACGCGTGCAGCTTGATGCGGAAGCGAGTGTTGGTTTCGTAGTTGATGAGGATGAGGGGCATTATCACGCTTCCGAGGGCCTTCTGCGTGGAACCGAGGAGGCTGAAGGAGACATCGACGTCCTCGTCGGTGTTCAAGGCGGGACGGTGGGCTTCGGGGATGGAGTCATACAACGCCTTTCGTGGATGAATCAAGGTCATGGATACGCCGGATGAGTATAAAAAGACACTTACCTTTGACACGAAGTTTCCTGAACCTCCCGCCAAACAAATGGCGAAACTGCCGTCCGTGCTGGGGTCATGATGCTCCAAGTACCCGATCAGGTTCGCGTTGTTGCCCATGCTTGCGATGTCAGGCATGAGAGCCCACTTTCCGCGGTGGGTCTCGTCATAGAGTGTTGGTATCTCGACGTAGCCAGGTGGTTGTGCAGACATTGTGGTCCAAGGTTGAAATTTGAAAGCTGTTGAAAGAGATAAAATTTGAAGGGGACGACTGTCGTCCGTTACACGTGACGCATAATTGTAGCCCCATTTGAAGTGTGGGCTTGTTAATCATAGTCTGGCCAGCACTAATCATGGACGACGATCCTTGAGCTTGAATTCTTTTCTTTCTTCTCAAATGTCATGCTCATGTGATAGGTCTGTGGAATGAATTCAAATTGACTGAGATAGGGGAAACACGTCGCGTCATGTATTACTTCGAGTAACGCATGCGGTTCGTTATATTGTGGTAGACGAAGCCGTGTCGAGACAACAGTTATTTAATCAAAGATGTAATGGAGGGGGACGCGCTGATCTCCATTCTCGACGCCTAAACGTCCTTTGACAGCGACAGAATTGCATTCCTCAGAATAACGCAGCGAGGTGCTCCCCCGCCTTCAACTTATAAAGCCCGGAGGCCCATTTTGCGCACTGTCACTATCATACTAGAGCAATCGAAAGATATGCTACGTATGTATCCATGATGGTATTATTTGGTTGCTTATGAAGTAGAATTGCTGAAATTAAGGTGCACTAACGATACTTCGACCCCCCTCCTCGTCTTCAAGAGCATAACACACATGCCTGCTGAGATCAAGAACACGTCTGAATGGGTTCTCCCTGGAACCAATCTGCAACGCCTGTTTGTCCCCGGGTTTATGGCCACCACCCAGCACCAAGACAGCTTTCCCCCAGAACTTTAGCCAGATGTCCTGCAAGACGATTGAGGCACCTCCAAGCGTAGCCTCAAGCACATATTCAGAGTCGAGACCATGCCGTCCGGCCTCTCCGTCGTCCTCCTCAAACGTCCACGTAGCCGTGTCGCTGTACTGACCACTGCCCCTCACCCGAGGTGCCGTGACGCGGGAGAAATGAGTATCTCGCGACCCCTTTCCTTCTGTGATAATTGACGCCACTGCGCCCGCGCCGATCGAAAGTGCCATCCCACCCCCCAATGAATTCTCTGTGTGGACGACCGTGGAATCGCCTTTGTGGTCTTTCGGGAAGATGTCCTTGATCTTGAGACTGTGCTCGCGCCCGTTTGCGTCGTTGTATCCAAACGTAAAGCTGAGATAAGCAGAAACGAAACGCGCTTTCTCCGTACGATCCGGGCCGAACTGCACCGCGAACGAGAGCTTGAGGTGCGATTCGAATGTTTGAGGTCGTAAGGTGATGCCGAAATATGACCCGCCTTCGTTGGCTCGTCCAAGCT
This sequence comes from Cyclocybe cylindracea, assembly GCA_013376435.1. Taxonomy (NCBI): domain Eukaryota; kingdom Fungi; phylum Basidiomycota; class Agaricomycetes; order Agaricales; family Hemipholiotaceae; genus Cyclocybe; species Cyclocybe cylindracea. The sequence continues at coordinate 272,110 of MPNV01003588.1, forward strand.
GGATACCCTCACGGGCAGTCTCAGCCGGAACGACACAATTGTATTCGGGATCTTGAAAGAAGTCTGTAGATGATAGGATGCGCTGGAAGAAACCTCGTTCTTCTCTGGGTTCATAATTTCCTCGGCACTGGATTGGTTTTCCTCGTAAGGACGACGTCGAACGGGATCTATGGAGCTTCGGAGCGCTCGAGCGTGATCCTTGAGAGTGGAAACTTAACACCGATCCAGGTCGCGAGAACGGTCGATAGATGGCTGAAAGAAAGCTATCGTCTCTGCATGTGATGTTGTTCGTAAACAACTATAACCTAATCACCAGAAAAGAACTCACTGGGTTACAGAAACGCGTGATGGGTGAGGAGACGAGGATTTGACGAGAGTGCGTAGAAGGAATTCCTATCCAAATTGATAAGTATCTCCACACAAAAAGACACCTGACCGCATTCACAAATTCGTACCTTCAGATCGCCAAAAGGCATCAGGGATCTTTTCTCTGCGATGGAAGAGCTTCGCCGATACACGGCAACGACGATTCCCTAAGGAAGAAGTTAACTGGCCATCTTGACCTGAATCGATAATAAATGCCACCTGCCTGATGAAGATTTAGTTTCGTTTCGGCGTCCTGTTACAAGCTCAGTGACCAAAGTCTCGCGATTTAAATAAAAATAGCACCCACCTTCGTTTCTATGTAGTTTAGGGCAAAGAAAGAATATGATTTGAACTCAGACTCTGCTGAGGCCGCCCAGAAAATCCAATACATCGCATTTGATGCCGCGCTGTTGTCATACAGTAGTACAACCACCGGCTTAAACAGCGCTACGGTCTGTTGCTTTGAGTTTGTTCTCCGAGCGCCCATCTCAAGGTACTTGGACATACCTGTTTGCGGAATTCCTTCATATCAGAGAGATCAGTCAGAGTTGGTTCGTGAACCTCAGGCACCGTATCGATGACTCTGGACGTGTACTTCAGCTCCACGCTATAGCGGCGTAAAGTGACGTGACGCACCTGCTAGCCTCCAGGCCAGTTCTAAGCCATTCACCGAACTCCATATTTGCATCCAATCGGAAGGAATACTGAGAGAGCAGGAAATTGCTTCGTAACATTTTTGCGAAGGGTTTCTGACGTTCATGCGTCAGTTTCAAAATAAATGACATTACTCTGGAGAACACGTACATATTTCAGCAACTTGTGCTGGAAATAACTCTCCGCCTGTATATTCCACAACGTCAGAGAGCGTATGTGACGAGAAAGAGACATTGGCACCTCGTCGGTGAAGGGCCCAATGACCTTAACAATGCGGATCACCGCGTTGTGTTTGCGAAGCAATGCTTCATGACGGGAGAAGTAATCTGGAAGATGCGAGACATAGGGAGCATCAGAGCTGCAGAAGACGAGGATGGTATCATTGTCGTTGAGGAGCTGAAGGTATGATCGTAAGACTATTAGAACGGGGAGGCAATGGTTTGGCCCTACCTGATCAACCGAATTCGGATCTCTCCACCCCTCATGGATTTGGATGACTGACGTCCCTTGGTTCTCCTATGCAAAATGAATTGAAGCGTTCTCACATTTGCAGGTCAAATTATCGCACCGGATTATTGCATGGATCGGGCTCGGGCTCGGGTGCGGGTCCCCCGGAGGGCACGGATAACATGAACTGCGCATTGAATCTTAAAAGGTGTGAAGAGGAAATATTGGACTGAGTATGACAACGATAAAAGGCGAGACATACGATCTGGGGTTGAAATTCACAGAGAACGAAAGGATGTCCTTGCGAAGATCAGTTAGATTTTGCATCGGGATGGCAGTAAAAGAAGCGAACCTCCAGTAATTTCAAGTCCACGTAACCGGAAACCTCACTGAAAAGCTCTTCCTGCCGGAATAACAGGAGATGTGGGAGCTAGAAGGAGTGCGGTCAAGTTGACTACGAAGAAGACAATTTCAAGCTTACGCACACCGAGAATATTATACTCTTCAAGTATCAACTGATCAATGAATCTGTTTTTCAGTTCGCAAACGGCCCTTTCGACTCCATTGGCTTACATGGCATCCCTCCAAACCACTGGAGCCGTCGACGGTGCCAAAGGCTATTCCTCCAAACCTCTTCTTATCGGCAACAACGTGGTCGAACACTGGGTGCATCATCGTGCATGGCCAACATCCCTTGCGATGCACGAACACGACGGTGAAGGTATTTTGGGCGACCTGATCATCGATGAGTGCTGACTCTAGGAGGAGTACTGTTCCTCACCAGATCGTTGAGTTGATCAACACCGGTGAGTCGAACGACGGCCATCGTGGACGAAAACAAGGATGCTGCGAAGTTAGCGCCAGGGTCCTGTCTTCTATACAAATACCCGAGGTCAGCCAGGGTCCTGTCTTTCTATACAAACACAGCCGAGGTCCCCAGGCGCCTGTCAAACATACCTTCCTTTCGGGATGAGCGTCTTGCCTTGCTTCCCACGCAATCCACGGGACAAACGTTATCATTTGCGGTGATCAAGCAGTCCGCCTCGTTGATAAGAAGGACCTGGACAGAGTGGCAGATCAGTATTCAATTCCCGATCTCATTATAACACTCGACGCAGGGGATACCCCGGGCAACTTTACATCGGAACCCTCACCTTGCAGAAGGATGGCCTCCCCAGTGGATACCCGACCGGCCTCCCTACGAAGTTCTGGAGCCCCCATCAAGGTGACCAGCCTTGAGGCATTCCAAGAGCTGGTATGCTGCTGTTTAGCTGCGCTTGGGTCTTCTCATGTGTCTGGTTAGCTCGAACAACATGAAGACGTTGTGGTCTTTGCCTACAAGAAGTATTGCCCTTACTGTGCGCACATGAGGCCAATCTTCGAGAACATTTCCAAGGAGCCGTCACACGAGGATGTGCTGTTTGTGAGAGTCGATTTAAGCAACCCAGAGGTACGCGAGGCTCCGAGACTGTCGTGGTATGAAGGTTAAAGGGGATCCAGGAAATAGGCGTGAAATATAATGTTACCAGAGTATGTGTTAGTGTCCTGCGACGAATGCTTTCGAACTCACAAACACCGAGTATCCAACGATCCTCTACTTCCTTCGAGGGCGAGAGGTGGTTCGCTTAAACGGCTCGAGAAAACAAGAAGAACTTGAGGTAAGCAGTTGTGCCATCTTTGTCCCAGTGCATCGAGACGCTGCTCCACAGGATATTCTACGAGAGGCAATCAATTCAGCGAGGTATTAGATCCCCTGCCATGATATACACGAGTACACTCAGCAGTCGTTGACAGAACAAACGGACGAAGCACAGATGCACCACCGTAAGTTGATTGCGACTTTGCTCTTCATGGTGTTGAGAGCCGCTGTGCCAGAGACGGGCATTACTGCCAGGGCATGTACGAGGATAGGACATCAAAACTTGCGATCTTCAGCAACCGGAAGGAGCCATTCAACGACCTGGAACCAAAATGCATCATCAGACCCAAGGCAGCAAACCGCGAAACGCGGACACAGATCGCTCGAGCAAACGAAGGAAAAGCCCACTTCGCCGTTTACTTGTGGAATAAGCCTATGGAGGCACCTGGGAAGGTCTTCTTCCGATTGGATTTCATGAATGACGGGCCACCGGAAGATCGCTTTGAATCCGCCATGTTTCAAGTCACCTTCGGTCATGACGACACTGACGAGACCCGACTTCCCATTAAAATCGCGGATATCTTTCCAACAAGCGCTGAGCAGTTGGTGTCGCATACAGTTTTTGACGCAGATTTGGGTATCGACGTTGAGAATCTTGATACCAGCACGGGTTCGGAGGATACGGACGAAGCGAGGAGGAAGGAAGGGGCGTTCATCAGCGGACAAGGCCAACACAGTCCCACAGCTACCTGGAATTTCGTCGAAGCAGACGGTCAAGGCCTTGACCCGCGCTATACACTGTCAGTCACCCTTCCTGTCACCAACAAGATTTGGATGAAGTTTTACGGAAAAGCGGTTCACATTCGAGGACGAGGACTGGCTTTGGGAAGGAAACGAGTGATTATTCAAGTCGGGTCGTTAGAAAAGCCATACGAGAGGATCCTAGACCTCACCGAAGTCATATAAAATGTGTAATTGGACTCTCCTTCGACTCCATAACCGCAGAGCATTCCTCTAGTCACCCATCCTAATATTCTGGTCCAAGGAGCGCTGGCCGTCAAATTGAACATCGACACGTATTCAGATGCTTCGTGTAGCTCTGGCGGACTGTTCTCAGGAGGTTTAATTGCGTCGACGAGAGCTTGTCATTAATTCATTGCTTGACCATGACCGGCCCAGAAAAACTGCACATCAGCGTTGAAAAAATGCGCGAACTGTGCCCTAGGTTGAGACGATTCTTAGAAAGCCAACTTGGCGTACAGTGTGGTCGCAAAAACTTGAAGTATCAGGGTACCCAGGCAGCCAACGAAATACCTCGTTACATAATCATCCTTGCGGTTAATCTCGGCCCGCCCATCTCACCCCAACAACTTCCTTGCACCAACTTCGATGAAAATTAGAGTATTGACTGCCATTTCCTCGGGGCACACTTACTTCAAACACATGTTCAGACCGCCACGTTTAAGTTGTGCCTAACGTCAGGAAAGCAACCAAAAGGTTTGCTGTTCTAGGGACGGCATGATGCACTCTATGCAGAAATCTTGCTCGCTGGAAAACCCAACGAAACAAAAGGAGGAAAAACATGGGATAAATGTACAGTAAAAGTACGCACAGACATAACTAGTACCCTACGGGTATTCATGCTGACTGAAATACGGAACTTGTTTGAGAGGTCCCTCCTTTGCCAGTCCCACACCATTTTTCATCCAAAACATTTAACTGTTCCCGAAGGGTGGGGAATCGTGCCTCCCCGGTACCACGCTCACCGTGTCAAACCTGAACATAATCGCTCATCCAGATCAATTATAAAACGCGTTACACCGGCTTTTGGAATTCCCTGTGTAGGCGTCTCAAAGGATTTTGATCTAACTCTGTCCATACGGTCTCCAATTGGATTCGGTGACGTGATAGTCTCGCAGTTAGGGTTCTGAAGAAAAATTATAGTACCTCAGAATCTTCAACTCTGATGCTATAAAATGTAATGCAAATATCTGCTATCTGCTCGGCGCCCATCACGTATAGAGGAGCCAACTTATCGAAGCTGGAAGTAGTTTCTGCGGATGCGTGAAGTCGTTTTGTGCGCTGACAATCTAAAATAGACTGTTGAATAATATTGTAATAATACTGAACAATACTTGCCATTGTCCTTCCGCTTGGTTCGGTAACTTGTAGGTCCATGTGTACATCGGCTAGCGAAGAAACATCCGTCACCTGGTTGTTTTATAACCTGGCAAATTTTGTTGTCAAAAGAATGTTTTACCGGAACTATGGCAAGCAATATTCCGTTAGCATGAACATCGCAGGCATCAGTACGCCATATCTTCGAGGCATTTTAGTCTATGACCGAGCTGACCGACAGAAAGGCTGGCATATTTAAAACACCGACATGCCGAGCTACGGCAAACTGGCTTGGCACAATGGACTTCCAGTCCTTTCTACCATTCATGCTGCTCTATGCGAATCAGAAAAGGCGAGAAAGTAAAAAAAAAGGTCTTCTTGGAGTCTTCTCCTCTTTCCTTAGCTTACTGGCACGACTTCATAGACGTTTTGCGCTACATATTTGTATTATCATGCCTCCTCAGCCCTCTTTGAATTTGAATTTTGAAAGTGGACGCGTGGTTATCCCATCTCAATCCGTAAGTCGTGGTTGTTTTCTGTAACATTTCGATGCTGTAGACTGCGCTCTCTTATGCCTTCGCAAAAGCATGGAAGCATTGGCGAATTGCACATGAAAACTCTTGGTGTGCCAAAAATGGACGTGCCGTGGACCGCGTGCCTGGCACGCAGACGCTCATGGACAGGGCCGAGCAGTGCGGAGAGTATGCCCGCAACAGACTTGAAGGCTGTACCTCACCGCTCCCAAGCTGCGTCCACGGCGAAAAGCGCCCACCCACTGCCTATTTGTCTCATAGCCAGCAGAGGCGAGCTGGCTAGTCGTCGCCCTTGACCCCCACCACCGGTTATGACGTCCTCAGCAGGTCACCAAGAATACGACGCGAATCTCCTGGCACAAACGCCTGCGGCGACGAAGGCGCAACTCCAGGTGAGTCTGGGGCTCTGATCGTGCTGCTACATGGAGGGTTGTTGGGAAGCTGATAAGGGGATTCCTTCCACGAACAGGGGGGTTACAATGCGGATATCTTGAACGAAAAGACGACACCATCGCCGCCGTCGCGGCGCACAACGGGCGATGTTGAGGCTGCCCGACCAACGCCAGCGGCGGCACCACCCCCGCCTCCGAAAACACCCTTCTATCGCACGAGAAAAGGTGTTATCATCATCGTGGTCGCTCTCATTGTGGTCATTGCAGCCGTGGTGGGAGGAGCAGTGGGAGGAACGAGAAACAGGAGCTCATCAACGTTGGCCTCCGACCAGACGGGCGCTCCGCTGCCAACAGATTCGTTCACAACACAGGACGGCGCACCGTCAGCGGCGTCGAGTCTAGACGGCAGTCAAATCACCATCTCTCAGACGGTGGTGCCGACGGGGGACACCATATCAACCTCATTCCGCCCTTCACCGACCAGCGAGACCCAGGGCGGAGGCATCTTCACTTCGACTACTTTTGACTTCCCATCTACTAGTACGATAGACCCGAACTTCCCAGCCCCTTCCAATACTACGACCTTCTCGACCCCCGACATCCCGATTACACTGCCGACGTTCATTCCACCGACAAGTGAGGCCGTCGGGCCCGGGAGATGAGGAGGCCCGAGCATTGCAATTGAGGTGACGTGATCGTGCCCATCACGCTATGCGACAAATCCTCACTGACATACTGTTCGCAGGCGTATAGCGCCAATCCGCCACCACCGTCATTTTCTGGACTACGCTGCGTGCTTGCTCCATCTCTGATATCCTCCCAATCTATCCTCGGAACGACCTCACGTTGAGTATTTAGTGTTTTCCATGTACATACCTCGCTTTTAGTGTGTATAGATAGTCGCCTCTCATTTTCTCTCAATGACTTTCCTCCCCATCCAGACCAGCTCATTGTGGCGTGATTTCGCGGGTCTGATCCAGACGTTTTCAGGGATGATAATCATAGAAGGGATGTCGATCCCGCTCTTGCTCCAGCTGATCATGGCCTGGAGCCACGGTGGCGGCGTACGAGGATCCAGGGATTCTTATCCAAACCGCAGCTTCAATTCGGCTATTGAACAAACGGGCACTCATTGGCTTCGGTACATGGCAGCCATTGCGCAAAATAAATGGATGGGCATATACAGGTAAGAACCGATTATTGTCATCATACATAAATATCTCATCAGCTCAATTCCACCCAATAGTCCATGAACAACTCGTTTGATCTTCAAAATCCATAAATGCAGTCTTGAGGCCGTTAACGTTCTTTATCGAAGCTCACTTGATGCAGCGGTGACCCCATCGCCGTGCGGTACGCCGGTGGGGGCATGGCTGCTTCGGGCAGACAATCCCGATCCACCTCTCCAGCGTTTGCGACATGCAGCGGACGCTGGCCACCGGTGCGAGAGCCGGAGCTCGACGAGGTACCGCTCTTCATGTCTGCGTTCTGCTGCTGCGGTTGCTGGAATTGCTGTTTCTGGTGCAAATTTCCGAGTGAAGGCGACTTCATGAGGGCCGCAGCAACTTCGTTCGCGAGTGTTTGGATGTTCATCTGCGTCGATGTATGCTGGTCGTACGAAGCAGACGGCGACGAGAGCGCGGGAGAGAGGATGTCAGAAGCAGAAGGCTTCCTTTCCATTGAGGAGCTCAAGTTGGTGTAGGAGGTCTTGTGTTGGACAAATCTGACGGGCGATAAGACGTTTGGATTGGGCGAGGTTTCGCCCCTGCGAACAGGTGCAAGGGCCCTCGTTGGGTTGGGCGAGACCGCTAGCGGAGCAGGAGGCGAAAACGGGATGTTCTCAGACGAGTATGCGGTGTCGAGCATCTCATGTTTGGTGGTGCTGGCCTCGCTGGGGCTTCGTATAGGCGAGTTCGCGGAACGGAAGTAGAGAGAGTTCCTTCCGTGTTCTCGAGTGTCGAAAGGCTCTGGGCTCTCCAGATTACGGCGGTGGTTATTGCCATTGCTGTACCGCCGAACTTGGTATAGCCAGTACAAGCCCGCGGCAATGAGGAGCAGGGCCAGGATACCCCCAACAGCGCCACCTACTATCGCACCGAGGTTGCGGGTCGAGACGCTCGTACTCGCATTAGTGGTAGGCAGCGCTGTGCTTAATGACGTTTCAGTAGAGACAGGAGTGGCGGAGGGAGCCTGGGATGGTGTAAAAGGCACGGAAGTGGTGGGTACAGCCGGAGCGTTTGTGGCGAAGGCGCCCTGGCCTGTGAGAACGACAGAGAAGGTGGGCTAGTGGTGTGTCAATATACAGTCGTTCTAGGGTGATGATAAGAAAGGTGTGAGACTCACAGTAGGCGTACCGGAAACTTGCTTCGCTGCTGACACGAAGCGGTTGTACATCGTTTGATTCGGGGGGTTGATGGAACTGGGCGGTACGAGTAAGGAGGACCAGTCCCACGAGAAGAGTGAACACTCACCCAACCATTCCCGCTGCACAGTGAGAAGAAGGTCGAGTGGCCTCGCAAAAGAACCATATCGCTAATACAGTGTTAGAATGACAATATCGGAAGGTGAAGAGAGACGGAGTCTTACGACGAAGGATATCCGTAATACGGAGGTCCCAAGTGGGTGCTAAGCCGTTGGAAATCCCCCGTCCAGCCAAGCCACTGTTGAATCCACCAGGAAGCGGTAAACAGGGGTTCTGGAAGGTGCTCTGCGTTACGGTGTGGACGCTGAATAGACGCGTTAGCTGACGACGTTATAGAACGATTCCTAGCTCAGACACACTCTCCACCGAAGACGAAGGTCACCGTATCGTTCAACCCGGCCGATAACGTTGGAGGATCGAAGAAACTCCCTGCAACCCCGACTGTGACCTGTCAACATCAATACCCATTTCTGTGAGCGCTCGAGCAGGGGGCTATTGGCTAAATGAACTTACAGTGTGCGTCGTCTGTCCATTCACTGCTACTAAAGCTGTCGCTGCGATAACGTGCAGGACATAAGTGCGAGAAACAATCATGGCTCGAGCATATGTGGAAGCGTCAAGGAAGGGAAAGAGAGTAAATTAGAAACAGAATAGACCTAGGACGCTGGCTGACAGATAAGGTATATCATTGTGTTGGCGGGTGGATCAAGTGTCAAGTCAGATCGCATACGAACATCACGAACCAAGGGTGTGTGTAGGGAAGTAGGTTCCGTTCTTGCACCGATGGACGATCCTTGCTGGATTTGCGGCATAGCACATGGCAATTACAGGACCCGTCAAGCGCTGTAGATAACGATCAGTCGTTTGGAAGTGACTTGAGGAATTGCACAGTTTGTGTCTTTCACGAGCGGGTAAAATTGTTGGGTGGGTAGAATACAAATCAGGTGGCTTGTGAATGACGAACAGATTGGGAAGAATGCATGATCAAAGGAACAAATCGCTGAGCAGACGTGGGTGTAAGGATCTATTATAGACTTGCGAAGAGATACACTTACGTTCTCCTTCACTCCCACTTCCCGAGCCCTCATCCCAACATGTTATGATCCTCATATGCCATGGAAGCTCTTTCGGATGCAACTCCGTTGCCGGAATCCAATACATAGCATATTGTTAGACGTGCGACAGCGGGTGAAGAGGAACGCATGCGGCAGCCTTCAGGTGTTCTGCTCTAACATGTCTCAGGTCTTCGAGGAGAAGTGAAGGCATGTAGGAGTTCTAACAAGGACCAATCCAGCAGTGCCTTGCTGGCAGTTTGGTTTTAACGTAAGCCAAGGTTCACAGCAAATGTTTCCTACTCACCGCAAAGTGCTGATCCTTTCTGCATTTGTTCTGTTTTATGGTTGTTGGCGGGGTGTTGGATCCAGGAAGTTTTCCACTTTCGTTGTCTTTGCATTCGACTGTCTTCCGTTCCCTGGAGCTTTCTGTTGGGAGAACAATTCAGCACCTTCTTCCAGGCTCAGCGTTTGATAGCATCCACGTCTTCGGTACTCCGGTCCAGAATAGTCCAACTTGCTGAGGTTCTTGACCGACGCGAGAACGAATGAGCTATCGACGTGAGCCGAAATAATTTTCAGAGATAAGAGTCTTCAAGCGACATTATGGGCCACGCAAATTGAATTGGGACCTTGTTAGGACCACCCGAGGACATTTCGAGGTTAGAAAGAACTTGATTGTGGTATTTCTTGTACCGGAACCGGAGTTTCGAATAATTTGAGCGCCGACTGATTCCCGGTTCCGGGCGTGGAAGCCTCGAGGCAGCCTCGTACCATTCGCCGTCATCGTCTTGGATCCCCCTGGCCTCGAGGGCGTCGTATTAACCTCGTAAGCGGGTCATTTTACGCACGAACTTGCTGATAATCACATCTTGCGCAGGGTTACACGATGCACTCGTTCTTGTCCAAGGTTTTTGGACGGAAGAAAGATGACAGGGATGCCTCACCTCCGACGCTAGCTCCCGGCGAACTTCTTGACGGAAAATTCGAAGCCGTGTCACCTAATGTGTCGCCCAGCGCCGCCAACTTTTTGGAGCTCGATCAGAAGACCAACGGGAAAGATAAGGAACGAGGGAGGGACGCAGGGCTCCCACTTTTCAAAGCGAACAAGTCGCGTCCTTCGTCGCCGGAGGTCAACACCAGGAAGCTCGACACGCTGCCCCACCTCTCCTTGAACTTTGCAGATCTCAAGGCCCAGTCTGCGTACTTCTTCGACACCGACCCCGATGCCCACATCCTTCTCACGGATGCAGTCATCGGACAGCGGCGTCTCAACCCCTTGGAGGCGCTCGTGCTCATCCGGGCATGCTCTCGGGCCATCGTGGCGCGAGGTGCGCGGTTTTCGACGCGGTTTTTCCATGCGGTTCTCACCTTTTTGCTCTAGGACTCGAAACGCTTGGCATCATGCATCCGCACTGGTACTCTGCGTCACCCGACATCCAACGGCGGCTCATCTCACAGTTCATACACTCGCTAGACGCACACAGCCCAGCAACAGCCCTCTCTGCCGTGTCGCCTTCTCCCATCTCTAATTTCGAGTCCGAGCTCAACTTTACACGGGATCCCCACGACGTCGCAGCCGTTCTCCGATGGGGTCTACGCCACGTCCAGTTGGAGGGCGATAGTTTTGGAACAGACGATGGGTGGTACAAAGCGTTCCTGGACGCTGAGGCTGCTGCCGACTATCCTCCGAAGGCCTTTTCGGAGATACTCGCACCAAAGCTCCCGCCAGGACATCTTGAGTTGCTTACTGCGACTTTGGAGATCGTCTCATCACTCGCACCACTCGCAGAGGCCAATAGCACGTCTGGGAGCAAGCTTTCGAAGATCTTCGGGCTCTGGCTACTAACAGCTCGGCGTGTCGAGGAGAAAGACGATTGGAAGACTTTCTATGCGCGTTGGGAGCGTACCGGTCGCATGTTGGAGCACTTGTTTTTATCTCGAATCCGGTGTGTCCAGGATTGTCCTCTATCTGGTTGTTTTGGAGCTAATGCTGATCCAGCGACGAGTCAACCGATCAACGCATGCCTATCCGTCTGCTCGAACTTGTTCGCAAGTATCCTTACACTCAAGGTCTATCGCCTCCGACCACAGACCTTCAGCTTCTCCCACGCCCTCGTTTTACAACCAGCGTTCACGATGCCCTCTTTGTCCGTATTGAGATCGAACTAGCGTCTTTCAGACGCAAGCCTAAATCGAGAATTCACCCAGTCGATCTTCTTGCCGATGCCTTCTCCACCAAGGTCGAGGACGGCGAATATGCAGAGGTCTGGGCCAAGATCACAGCTGCTTCCAAGGGTGGTGACCATCCTTCCTCGCTCAGCAATATTTTCGCGGATGAGACCATCCGCTTCCTTTCCCTCGTTCCGGATAAGAGGAAGGAGAAAGAGGAGGTGAAATCACCCACCTTCAGCCTTCTTCCTTCTTCTGCATCTCCGCGCAAGCGCTCGTTCTCTGTGACCGAGGCTGATAAACCCGCCCCGCTAGCAACTCAGCACACGAAGCCCGCTACTGACCCCACGCCGATTACAACACCAATATCTCCTCTGGCCATTGGAAGCGATTGGGCACAGTTTTCCACCTCAGGGTTCATCGATGTTAGCCCTGGAATTCCTCCTCTCGCCTCGACACTCTTTGATACCGATCTCGAGAAGACGGTGCCTCCAGACCCGCCTGCCCCGCTCTTGAGAACCTTATCCCGACGATCCAGCAAGCGTGCTAAAGCACCGGCCGTTGAACCTGCGTCTTCACCCCGCAAGAGCACTGCGTCCTCTACAACCACCACGCAGGCCGAACCAGAACCACAGGTCGTGGTTAGAGCAACAAACCTCCACGTCGTGCAGCTCGACGAAGCATTTATCGATTTCTGGTCCGACGCCCTACTTGACCCCATATCAGCAGACTGGCCCACGTTCATCGTCTGCAAGTTCAAGTCAACGTTGGTGCCTGAGCTCACTTATGGCCCATTGGAAGTCGAAGCAGGTCAGCACAGGAAGACACTGAAATGGCTCGTCTTGGAGCAAGTGTACACTCTCCGCCCGCCACCTCCGCCTCCTCCCCCTGTGGTAATACCGGAGACGCCGGCCCGCGAGAGCGCCAGGCCTTCGTCGCCTGCACAGTCGACCTCAGGGAAGAGGCGATTCAATTTCTGGAGTTCGATCTCGAGGACGGCATCCAGCTCGTCAGATGCCTCGCTCAAGGGGAAGAAGACTCCCAAGTCGCCGAACGTGAAGGTAGGAGAGATGGGCGAGTTGATCGAGGAGGAGGATGCAAAGCCTGTGAAGGGACGTCAATCGCTGGATGCGTCGAGAAAGGACAAGGGCAAGGCGAAGAAGGACGAGTCGAAGCCCAAGGAGGTCAAACCTAAGGAAGAAGTCAAGGCTAAGGAGGAGAGTGCTAAGGAAGGCGTTAGCACCACTGCTGTTGCTGCCATTGCGACTAGTGCGGTCGCTGCTGGTGCTGCCGCTGCTGTGCTAGCGGCGACTTCGTCCGAAGAGCCCGAAGTCCCGAAGACGGAGGAGGCGGAGGCTGAGAAGATCGTCGAGATTGAAGGACCTGTCGGAGAGGTCAAGCAAGACGCTGTTGCTGAAGTTGTGACGACCGTCGACGAAACCATTCCCACTCAGGAGATTCCTGTCGTCGACGAGGTAGACAAGGCTCCAGCAGTGGAAGTTACGTCGATTCCAGAGACTCCTGCTGTCTCAGCCGAAGCACCCGCCCCGGACGTTGAGCCCACTTCAGAGGTCGCTCCGCCTGTCGAGCCTGAAGTTGTGGTGCCTGCCGAAGATGCTAAGCCTGTATCTGAGACCGTCCCTCCTACTGAAGCCGAAGTGCCGCTGGTTGAGGAAGTCAAAGCTGTTCCCGAAGCGGTACCGGTCGAGGAAGTCAAGGCAGTCCCCGAGGTTCCTGTCGCTGTTGAAGTCCCAGTGGAAGGTGTCAAACCAGCGGTCGAGATCGCTGTCGAAGAAGTGCCGGCCTCGATCCCCGTACAGCTTCAAGAGGCCATCGAATCGGACCATGTTGTCCCGGAATCTGCAATTGAAGAAACACCTGCAGTGGCCGAAGAGACGGCTCCTGCCTTTGACGAGGAGGCTCCAGCTTCTGTTGGCGCTGAGGCCAAAGATATCGTCGAGCTGGCTGTTGTTTCAGAGCCTGCTGTCCTCAAAGAAGTGCCGGCTCCAGTTGCCACGGAGCACGCAGAGGTTGCTGCTGTCCCAGAGATTGCTCGCGAAGCCTCGGCCGATGAGCCTGCTCCAATTGATGAACCTGCTGCAGCCCCCCTCGCAGACGAGATTCCGGCTCCTATCGAAGCGGAAGTCCAACCCGCTGTTGCTATTCCCGCAACGGCTGAAGTGCCAACTGGAACACCTGTTGTCGAGGAGTTTGCTGTAGCTGAGGTTCCTCCTGTAGTCGAAGAGGCTGCAGCAATTGTCGAGGCACCTGTACAAGAAGCCGAGCCGGTTCCTGTGGTAGCTGAGGTTGAGGAGGTCGCACCCATCGCTGCTGTTGAGGAGCAAGCCGAAGTTCAACCTGAGACTCCGCCCGTGGCCGAAGCACCGGCTCCTGAGGCTGCCGTGAATGGAGAGGAAGTTAGTCTTGTCAAGGCTGAAGAGGTTGTTATTCCGTCCGTTGTGGACAGTTCATCTGCAGCTCCGGTCGACAGTGCGCCGACTCGCGAACTCGTAATCCAGGAAGCAACTGCAGTCGAGGCAGAGCCTTTAGTCGCGGAGAAGGCTGCGAAGGAGCTCCCTCATACAGTTGAGGAGGTTGCCCAAGTTGAATCCGAACCTGTACCCGCCCCCGATGCTGAAGCCCCAGCTGCTGATGCCACCATGTCGGACATCACCGATCAGGGCGAACTCGACATTGACAACACTGCGAGTGACTCCATTCCTGAGTCAACAGCGCCCTCTGTGCCTGAAGCTATAGCCGAAGTGAAAGGTCGAGAGGAGCAGGAGGGAGACGTCGTCCTCACTTCTGCCGACGCGGCCCCAGGTATTGTCGAAACGAAAGTTGACGAGATTGTTGCTCCTGGACCCTCGATTCTTGAGGCTCAAGTCGTGGAATCAGTTGAACCAGAGGTCGATGTAGCACCTGTGCTCGTTGAAGACGTTCGCCCTGTGCCCGTTGCTGTCGAGGAATATGCACAAGTTCCCTCTGAACCCGAGGTTCAACCAGTCGCTGAAGTTGAAGCACCGGAAGCATCTGTGCGAGAAGTCTCTGTCGACATCGACGTCGAGGAAAAGGAACCTCTCGTGGCGCCAGCCGTTGTTGAAGAAACCCCTGCTCCGATCGATGATGCCGTTGTTTCTGAACCCCGAGCTGAAGAAGAAACTAACGATGTAGCACCTGCCGCTGCCGTCCTCGTCGAAGAACACGCTGCAGCTTCAGCAGTGGAAACCGGCGGTCAAATTCCAATCGAGCCCGCTGAAGCACAATTTTCTGAAGGAACTGGGATTGTCAATGGTGAGGATTTCGTTCTTTTTTCGGCAGCTGCTGAAATAAAATTCGACATTGTTGTGTCAGAGGTTATGCAGGAGTCTGCGACAGACCCCGTTACCGAAGTAGCTCCTCAGGTCGTTGAGGAGCCTCCCCTGACGCCTGTTATTGTTGAGGAAGATGCCCACGTTCCAGTGGAAGCTGCTCCGCATTCTGTATCTGAAAAAGTCGAACAAGATGTGAGCGCACCTGCACCTGCCGAAGAGACTTCGCCTCCTACGGATACTCGACCCGACGAACTCCATGAACTTGAAGTCTCGGCACCCGAATCGACAGCGGAGGTTATCACTGAGGCCTCTACAGACGCTCAGGATGTTTCTACCACTACAGACACCAAGAAAGATCAAGGCCAGTTGGACGTCCAGCCGACTATTGAACCAGAGGCCCTAGCTCTTGAAGCGTCCCCCGTGACTGGTGCTGACGTGGCGTCTGGGACCACTGGGGAAGATGTCGAGCCTGTTCCTGCTCTTCCCAAAGAGGAGATTCAACCAGCTGCCGTTCCACAAACAGCACAGGAAGATGTCGCCAAACCTGCAGTTGAAGAGTACACCTCCGCCCCAACACCTCTCCCTGTTGAAGCTCCTTCGACACCTCTACCGGTTCAAGAGGCTGTTGAACGACAAATCCCAACAAGCGTCGATACTGAGGTTCAAAATGCTGAGACTGAAGTCACGACCGCAGAGGAACCAGTGCCGGCCCTCGAATTAGAGCATGCTGCCGTTCTTGATGTAGCTGATCTTGAAACCGTCGAGGAGAAAGCGGACGACGTCGCACAACCAACTCTTCAGGCAGCTACTGAGCCAGAGATTGTCTCGGAGGTTGACGCAGCACCAGCTCCTGAAGTCGTTACTGACACGGACGGCTTCTCGAATGCGGACTCCGTTCTAGAAGGCAACAAAGGACCTCTAGCCGCAGAAGTCGCCATTGAGGTTTTGCCTGAAGGAAAGGGAGATGAAGTGATTTCAGCGACCGTTGCTGAAGACGAGTCAGTGGCTAACGGTATGTTCTACGACATTGTCCATTAAATTGCAACTAAACTAGAATCTGTTTGTCTAGAACCTGTTGCTGCGGAAGGCATTGCAGAGGAACGTGTACTTCTTGAACAGGAGGCAATCGCACCCTCTGGGCCACATGCACAGATTGTGATCGAGGAAATCAAACTTCCTGTCGTCGACGACGAGGACGGGCCCACCGAAACCACACCCGAAGTCGTCGCCCCCTTACCAACCGTCGACGAAGGTGATGCTGTTGTTGTAGCCAATGGAGTTGAAAACGCGATTCCAGGTGAGTTGGAAGGACACAAATGAATTTTAATCGTTACAAATTAATTACCCCAAGCTGAAGCTGAGCTATCAGCATCGGCGGACATTATGACCTCTGCTATTCCTGAACCTCACGAAGACAATGCGTCTGGGTCAACGGACACTGAAGTTTCGATCCGTAAAGAAGGCGTCGTACCTGACGACACCCTCGCCGTTGAACCACAAGTTGCTGTCGAGGGTCCCTCGCAAGCTGCTGGAGAGACAGATGCCACAGTGCCAGAGGCTCTGGCATCGGTGGAAGAACCAACTCCACAAGAGATAACACCCGATACGGTCGGCACAACCACAGTTATTGACGTCGAGCAATCCACTCTAGCTGAGGCTGGGGAGGTTTTTGAGGCTGAAGATACCCCTCAAGAGCTACCACAAGTCGTCAAGCCAGAAATACAAGCAATTGCAATTGACGAACATGCCACGCTCACTTTACCCGAGGACAATGACCAGGTGGCAGAGCCCCAGCCAGAGATCGAAGCCCATTCGACGACCATCGAAGAAGCTGCGCCCTACTCTGCCCCAACAGGAAAAGTTGAAGTTTCCTCTACCATCTCAGCTGAGCCGGAGACAGATGTTGTTGAGCCTGCGATTTCGTCTGCAGCACAAGCACAAGCTGAACCGGAAACTGCGCCTATCCTCGAACGAGCGGCTCCAACACAGAATGAGCCTGAAATCGGCACTGAAGATAGTAGCAAGGCAGAACCTCAGGTTGATGAAGCAGCACCTCCAGCTACAGTAGACACCCGTCATCCTGAAGCAGCGCAGGTATCGATCACGGAAGCTACTGATCAAGGTACAAAGCCCCTGGTCGAAGAAGAATCTGTTGTCCCTCATGCTCCAGCCGTCGACGATGGCGGCGCCGTCGGCGAGAAAGAGGTTGGTGATAAACTCCCATTTCTCATGATTCAGTGTTTACATCTACAAATTAGGTTGCCAATGAAACTTCTGCGGGAGAACGAACTACGGTGGCAGAAGTCGCTCAAGTCAGTTCATGATTTGTAACAATTCCCAATTGCTAAAGGGTGATTTATAGGAGCCATCAACCGACATCGCTGCTGTTGAGTCAGGCACTGCGGTGTTCTCCCAGCCGCAAACTGTCGATGAGCCTGTCGCCACCACGGATGTGACCGCCAGTATAGTCGAGGACCCAGCTCAGGATGCGCCTGATGTCCCTGTCGAGAAACACATAGCGTCTGCAGACGTCGCAGAGCCAGCTGCCGACGAATCCATTGGCGACAGATTGGTCGCGGAATCTGCAGGAGTATCGCTAGCAGACGCAGACGCAGCTCCAGCTATCATTGAGGCTGATACTGCACTTATTGCTACTTCCGATGAAGTCACCCTTGCTGTGGAGGAACCAGCTCAGGAAATTTCTGTGAGTGACGAGGGGAAGGAAGTCGGCCAGGCGGCACCCCCGGTACTTGATGAAACAGTTGCCCCCGTACTTGAAGCACCTGTTGCGGTCGTTGCGGAGAACGCAGTTGAGGAAACGACGCCAGCTGCAGAGAATCAGCCCTCTCCTGTCCTCGATGTGCCGCCTGAGGCCGTTGATGAAGCCGTCGCCGCGCTTGAGGAACATATTGAAGAGCCCGCAGCCGAGCCAAGCCTTCCTACCGTCGAAGATCCAGCCGCCACGCAGCCCATTCCGGAACAGGATACGGAGACTGAAGAACCTGCATCGGTTGTAGAAGAGCCGACGGTTGTCGTTGAAGAAGTTTCAATAGCGGCGGAGGACGCGGTGCCAATCGTCGATCAAATTCATTCTTCTCACAACAAGCCTCAAGAACCGACGCACGAAGAGACTGTTCCTGCAGAAACTACGACACCAGAGGAACGGGAATCAAGGACAGCTGCCCACATCGCCGAACCAATCCCCCAAGTTATAGAGGAATCGCCTTCAACCACGGATGAGCCATCGCAAACTACGGAGGAGCCTTCTCCAGTCGTTGAAATCCCTACACCCATCCCTGAGGGGGTCAAAGGGTCTCAAGAAGACCGTGAGGAGGCTACACCGGCCGTTGAAGAGCTCAAGACATCTGTAGAAGACGTCCCACCGGCGAACGAAACAACCAGTGTCGTCGACGACCTCTCCCCGGCTGTGCTTGAACCATTTGCTGTTGAACCCTGGTCGCTGCCTGTGGATGTTCCAATCCCAACTGTCGCAGAAGCACAAGCTGCCTCTGAGCCCGCCGCAATCCTCGAACAGCATGGCTCCAAGGCTGAAGAACCCGTTTCAGCTGCTGAGGTTGATCAGGTAGAGGTCAAGGAACCTACACAACTCGTCAATGAATCGATGCCAGAGGCTGAGGAGGACATCCATGCGGCGACACCAACGCCATTGGCAGCAGCCGAGGAGTCTACCCCAGCCGTCGAAGAGTCCACCCCAGCTGTCGAGGGCCTAGCTTCAGAGGTTGCCCCAGCCGTCGAAGAGTCGGCTTCCGTCCTTGAAGAGCCTGGTCCTGCTGTTGAAGCTCTTCCTCAGATAATCGAGGTTACCGCACCCGTTTCTGATCAGCCTACGTCCGCAGTCGAGGAGACGCTTGTCGGTGAAGAAGTCGACTCCCACAAGTCCGTTACTTCTGTTGAGTTAGGGGCCGCTATTACGGGACCAGCCGCTACCACCGGCGACTCAATCGTTCCTTCATCTGAAGGATCAACAGTGGAGGAAGCTGCAGCCAAAGAGTCAGTTCTCGCTCAAGAAGATTCCCCAGTACCTGAAACCGAACCTGAAGCCGAAGCCGTCGGAAAGCCTGTTGTTGCAGAAGAAGGAATCGCGACCCAGGACGATCCAAAACTTGCCCAGGAACAAACAGTCTCCGAGGAGCCTCCTACAGTCGAACAGTTAACGACGACGCCGGAACCGGGGGTCAAAGCAGAGCAAGCACCAGTGCAAGAGATACTGGTCCAGGAACAAACGGAGAAATTAGCAGAGGAACCAGCACCCGTCATCCCCTCAGCAGCGGATGCGGCGATATTGAAGGACGAATTTGTTGTCAAGGAGCCTGTCGTTGCCCCCCAGTTTGAGCCTGCCGAAGAGCCTTCTCAAGTCTCAGACGAGCAAGTCTCTAGGACTGAGCAAGCAAAGCCCTCACTTTCACAGCTGGCCCTCGGGGTTGAAGATTCGGCAAAGGCAACGACAGTGCCCGAAGATACAGCAGTAGCCGGCGAAGCGCCTGCTCCAAGCACAACACTGGATCAAAACGCATCTGTTGAAGAGACGAAGGCTGATGAAGAACCTGCTCCGATTGTTGAACAGTCACCCGCTCTCGAAGATCCTGAAGTTGTTGAAACTGTCCCCGCAGTTGTCGAAAAGCTGGGCGAAGACGAGTCAGCTGCAGTCATTCAAGGGTCTGTAAAAACTGACGAATTCGCGGAAGAAGCTATCAACGGTGAACCATCTGCTGTAGCTCAGCCCACCAAGGCACTTGATGAAACGACACCAGCGCCCCAGTCCATCGTCGTCTCCAGCGAACCTCGCATTGAACCTGTCTCTATCCCATCTGACGACTCTGTGGACAAGCTTGTCGACCTTCCTCCGGTGCCCGTTATCGCGGCAACTCCGGTCGTTCTTAAGGAAACAATCACCCTCCCTCTTCCTGACCTTTCTTCACCCGAGGCACCATCCGAGCCCGCTCCTTCCAATGAGTCAGTCGCCGCGAAAGACAAGGAGCTCCCACCAGCACCAGAATCTGTTGTACTTTCTGGATCGATGCCTGGCCCAGAGGCTGCTTTGAGTACCAGCGAACCCGCCGCCCTCGAGAAGGCCCTCGACGAGATCGTTTCCAGCATCAGTGGAACGGAGGTCCTGAATGGCAATGGGCATCATCACGTCCCATCTGAAGATAGTAAAGCTCCGATTGGTATGTTCTCCTCGAGACTTGTCCTAGTCTGACTCGCTAAGTACTTTGATGGGACAACAGCTGAGGACACTCAAGCTTTTACTGCCGCCAATGGTCAGGCCGCTGTTGAGGACGCCCCTGTTGTTCTTGGTCCGTCATGACCGATCTTCTTTGCTACCCGTTTTCTGAGTTCTTTTATAGACCCCGCGATCCTTGAAACGGTCAAAGACGCTAATGTTCCTCCAGCCAATGGCAATGAATGCCTCGCAACAGCGGCGGATACGCTCACCACTCCCAAAGGTGTTCAATCTAATCAACCCCGATGAACGTCATACTGACCCCAATTGCATCTCGAAGTCGAAACCGTTAGCACCACCACAGACCCTGAGACCGCCGAGAAGAATGACTGATAGGATACCATCTGTACGTCACTCTCCGGGTCTTGTCCGTGCTAGCTCTCATTTTTGTCTATAGCTATGTGCATACGATACCCACCTCACCCTCATTCTACTGGACAAACGGACTCACCTTCTACGATCACTTTCAGTCCCTGCCGGAGCTCGAAATCTATGCGCAATACCCCCCGCTCCTTCCCTCTGCTATTCAACCTACCATTATTTGATTCCGTACCTTCTTGATCAGTGTTCGTGCTCGCACCCGCGTCTGTATTCTACTCCGATCTTTGTTCAGTTATTTCTACCGTATATGCTTTGCTACGACCATCATGACTTCGTTTATGCCTCTACTACCTTCACCTCTACTGCTATAGCTGCTCTCTTCTCTGCATCTTTGCTTCATATATCACATCGGAACCGCATTCATTCGACGCCACTTGATACCTTCTATTCATTGCAAGCTGTTACCCTTCTGCAATTTATCGTGTTGTTTTCTTAGCTGCATTTTCTTGTTCTACCTACTTCCAAATCACTGTTTTTCCTGTGTTCCAACCCCGTGACAAAGTATAAGGCAATTTCTGGCACGATCGCGAGTAAGCACCTTCGTTTAGTTTTGTCCTCCAGCAAGGTTACTGCTATTCTTCGCTCAAAACACTTCAGCGAGGTCTGAAATTCTCTCATATGGCTTTTCTAATGATAAAGCTTGAATAATTGCGGTAGAGGGCCCAGTGGAAACCCCTGCTAACGTTGCTATCACGAATAAATAGGAGGATGTATATGGCGCCCACTTGAAGGCGCGTGTCGATGATTCGGTTTGTGGTCATTGTGAAAAAAGACATGGCTCGGATGAACGCCAAAGTTGTGGGCGCTTTAGTATTCAAGTCTGGGAAAACCATGGAAATTGCCGGCTACTGTTCAACTGTTCAACTTGCATGATCACTTACAGCCATGAATGCTGCCCCGACCCCAGTTAAGCCTTTATTTCCTCGTCTCGGGCTTCCTCAAGTTCCACTGCAATGCCCTCGGACTGGTCGCTTGTCGTCCAAGCTGGTTTGCAAGTTCTGGTTCTACGTCCACGAATACTTGCTAGTCCCACTGTCCATGTGGTACATGCGCCGCCACGGCATATCACCCGAGTCCGCCATCTATCTGCTTCCATTCGGCCTCATTCTAAAACGGCATGAGCGCGTCCACGAGCAAGAAGGGCATGCCATGGACCTGGCCCGTGCCATGGGTTTGCCCGCGCCGAAATTCATTTCATATGGCTCCATCGACAGCAAGTGGTATTTTCCATCCCTGCTCATGACCAGACTTCCAGGACGACCATTGGACAGCATCGATCCAGAACAAGTCGACTACGATATCCTCAAGGCGGATCTGGTCAAGATACTCACCCGTATGCGCAGTTTCGCCAGTCCATGGGGAAAGCGTGTTTGTGGTGTCTCTGGTGGGCCGGTGCGTGGGCCTCTAATGCCCGCAGCACCTCTCCCTGCTTGTGCAGACGAAGTTGCTTTTCAAGAATACATTAGATGGGCCACAGGGTTCGCGGGACGGACCGGCCGTGATGCAGAGCGCGTCGTCAAAGGGGAGGAGTTTTTTGCTCTCCCTGAGCATGCCACCATCTTTACGCACGGCGACCTCAACAACCACAACATCCTGGTCGGCGATGATGGGCATATTTGTGGTGTCGTCGATTGGGAGGCGGCGGCTTGGCTCCCGGATTATTGGGAGATCAGCGTAACCACAATCATGCCTCAACGCCACTGGGGTCGATTTATGGACAAGGATGTATCTGGTGGTGTTTATGAGAAGGAGATTGAAGGGCATCGCGCTATATTCCCTTTTATCTCCGATACCCTCTCTTACTGATTATTGCTCAGTGTTCATCGCAGTACGTCTCACATTAGATGGAAATCGACGATGTTTGCACTGGACCCGGCTGATGACCCATTCGAACACAATCAGCCCACCATTCCTCATGACACCACTTACTTTCATATTCACATCCAGGTCTCGTCTTCCTCGTTCCTGGCGACTCCCGTCACTTCGACACCAATCCAGGAACAAGTAGAGGAATTAGCAGAGGAACTAGACCTGTCGAGGTCACAGCAGCAGATGCAGCTTCATCGAAGGACGAGCTTGTCGTCAACGAGCCCGTCGTCGTCTTTCAGTGTGAGCCTGCCCAAGTCCCAAACGAGCTATTGATCACGACCTAGCAAGCAAAGCCCTCGGTCGCGGACCTGGCTGTCGAGGTTAAAGACTCGGCGAAAACAACAACAGTGGCCGAGGACACGACAGCCGGCGAAGCGCCTGCTCGTAACATTACACCGGATCAGACTACATCTGTTGAACAGTCGAAGGCCGTCGAAGAACCCGCTAAGGTTATTCAAGAGGCACCTCCTTTCGAAGAGCATGAAACTCTTGAAACCACTACTGCAGTAATCAAAGAGCTAGGCAACGAAGAGCTAGTTGTGACAATCGAAGAGCCGGTGAAAGTCGTCGAGGAACTTTTGACTGTCAAAGAAGCCACCAAGGGCAAAGCACCTGCTCTGGCTGAGCCCACCAAATCACTTGAGGAACAGAAACCAGCGCCGGAACCCATCGCCAACGCCGTCTCCAGCGAACCTCGCATCGAACCTATATCTATCCCATCTGACGACCCCGCAGACAAGCTGTTTTATCTTCCTCCAGTTCCCGTTGTCGAAGCGACACCGGTTATTGAACCCAAGGAAACAATTACTCTTCCCCTTCCCAAACCTTCGCCCGAGGTTACACATTTATGGCACTTGTCCCCGGTATCTTCAAATCCACTGTTCATCCGACTCAAATGTTGATACGCCCCCGGAGCAGAAAGACCATTACCGATCTCTTGCAACATGCTACGCCGCGATTCAATTTCAATTTGCTGAAATCTATGCTACTTCAGTAAGGTCAAGAACTCTCTCGTATGGCTTCTCTAACGACCCCACTTGTAGAACCACGCGATTCCTTCCCAGTGTTGCTCCACGCCCTCTTATATGGACCGCTTTCCCGTAAAACTTCATTAAAATTTTGCTGGCGCAAGGTCCAGGCAGGCAGGCGGAGACCATGTAATGGGTGTTAAGGCCTTGGCCTTCTGCTTCCACAAAATTCCAGGATGCAGTGGGACTGCGTTGGCCTTGTCCGCTGATGAAACCTAGGTTTTGGTCTTCGGTTGTCGGTACATTATCTCCTGGACTGGTGCAGGCGTCTTCGCTCTCCAGATCAATGCCTAAATCGGCGTCGAAGACTGCGCGCGACACCAATTGCTCCTCACTTGTTGGAAAAATGTCGACGATGCTAAGGGGAAGATGATTTTGCCCAATGTCATCATAAGCGAAGGTGACCTGAAACATGGCGGACTGAAATCGATCTTCAGGTGGCCCGTCGTTGATGAAGTCTAGTTGAAAAACAATTTGCCTGGGGTCCTCCTTCGGTTTATTCCAGAAATGAACTGCAAAGTAAGCCTTTCCCTCGTTCGCACGCGCCATCTGGGTGAGCATTTCGTTCTTTGTTGCGCTGGGCCTAATGAAGCATCTCCGCTCCAGGTCATCGAAAGGCCTCTTATGATCGCTGAATAGGGATCCCGTTGTCCTGTCCTCGTAATTTCCCTGGCAATACACGGCACCGCTGTTATCGAAGTCTTCAGCCGTAGGTAACAATATTGTGCTCTGCTCTTCGGTTCTTTGACTAGTGTAAATGGACAGTGATGACGATGCGATACAAATCCTACGCACTTCGTCGAATCTATTGCATCCCGCAGGCTGATCTGTTGCTCATGTTGCATTTGAAGTTTTCCGCCCAGCGAATCCATGGCAGGCGCTTACCTCGAACTCTTCCTTTTTTCTGGCCCCAAGGAAACGAACTATCTCGCGCGAACGCGAGAAGTACATAACCATCGGGTACTGGAGTTTGTGGGTCAGATATTTATCGCCTGGTTAGCGCGAGACCAACTTTAGTGACATTGTAGCGGGCGCTTATTTCCTTGGCAACACTCAGAGCACCGTACTTTCCGGTGGGAAATCCTCGCACCTTTTGCTTTTTCAAATTAACCCTAACAAAGAACACTCCTTCAAAGGACGGCGTCATTGCGATGTTTTCGAACACAGGTACCATCAGCTTGCAAAATAGACAGTATTTCTCATAGCAGAAGACTACCACATGGTCATGACTTTCCAGCTAGGCGAATAGATGAGGTAGAAGCGCTGCAGGGAGAGTGAAACTACGTACGATTCCCTGGAACTCTTCCAGGCTGTTGACCCTTGTGGAGGCTTCATCGTTTTGGAAGACGGATGGGCGTCTACTCAATGGTGGTGAGGCCATCGCTCGAAGGGAGTCTGCGAGATCCCACTGGCCGCTGGAATGTTATAGAGTTATTGAGGGGCGTTTTATTCATATCCATCTATCAATCATGTCAATTGATACTAATTAAGACTTCTAGGTTGTATCCTCCAATGAAAGTGGGCCACGCGGATCGGCCTAATGAATGCAGCGATATTTTTTGGCAGAACCTTATAAGACGGTTTGTTTTACACTGACAGCGAGCATGAACATCGTGTTTAGTCATATAGATAGGGAGTCATTGGGTCGGTAGACGCCCGCGAGACCACTCCCCTCACCGCAATGTCCATTGTTCTACTTTCAAGTATTGTGCAGCTGAATGAGATTGTAAGTCACATCCTGCCCCTCACAGTGCCCCCCGACTCAACAACCGCTAGTTGGACCGGAATAGATTTGTCCTAGTCTATATCCACACCGATAGATGTTATTATTGCGACCTCATGAACCCAGTCGTTAATGGAGCAGCGGCAGATGTCAATACGTTCGGAAACATAAAATTCTGCGCTGTTAATGTCTCCTCTCATAACAGTGAACGTCGTGTAAGCCTGTTTATTCGAGGTTTCAACGTACCCGACTAAGCGCCGTGAAGGAGGTACTTGTTAAGTATGATATCCAAGGCGTACGTGGACTTTTCATCGTCCTAAAGGTGCTCTGATTATGAGACCACAAGTATCCGCATACTCTTGTCTTCCGACAAGGGGACCTCTTTTGTCGGATTCCTGGCTATCTGAATTCGAAAAAGTTTAGAGTGAGCGTTTATTCCCCACACCAGGTATTGCAACTCACAGACCCCGCTAGGACATAGTCCTATTTTCTCTCGACTTTAATTCCTCGACGTATGTTCTTCTTGTCTTGTGCAGCCTTACATTATTCTCACTTGTTCGGTCATTAGGTTCTATAGCCACTTTATGACGCCCAACCGCGCGGATGAAAAAGACTCTGACCGCGTTGCTATGTCCGGCGACGCAGATGTAAGTTGCTTGGACTCGGACTCTACTACGGTGCGATGTCGATAATGCTGAATAGGAGGGCACCGAATGTGCCAAGTTTATTCAAATCTACGATGGGTGCAAGAACCCATTTATAATCAAAGTAAGATATATTCAGCGTGATCCGTTCGTGCTCGTATTCTCATCATCTCATCCTTAGCCCAGATACCATAAGCACAATGTCCATGTGTTCTGCACTTCAGATGCGCCATATACACCTCACCTCATTGACTATATTTCCCGAACTGCAGCTGCATTCAAGAACGAACTGCTGATCCACATCTTTAAGATGGAAGGACCGTTTACGCGAGAGGTAGTTCCACCCACCTTGTTTGCGTGAACCAATACATAAAGTGACTCTGCAGATCCCGGAATTTATTGCGTCAAGGCTTCTAAACTACGTATGTCGTTACATTGGTTGAAAGCGGTTTTTTGATACATAAACTGCCTTCCAGAGGCCTTTTGCGTCGATGTCCCGAAAGGGTGCGTTCTTCTCCAACTACTCTTTTCACTTGGATGCTTCTGGGACCATCGACTTCGGGAGTTGGATTCGTGGCTGTCTGGAATCTAGTAGGTATGTTTCCAGCACTTTTGGGGTAGGGGCCGTTCATTGGCTCACAGCTCGAGGCTAGGATACTCGAGTCAGTGCCTAAGACGAAGCGTTCGCGCGTTGAGGAATTTTTCACCATGGAGGACTTCCACACAAAAGTGCGTCTAGAATCACCTTCGAGTCTCCGGAGTCTGAGTCAGCAAGGAACAGATTTCGGTGGAAGACAAACTAGTGGTCGTCTTGTTTCACGACTCCGATAGCACCGCCGGTTCAGTCGCAATGAAGTCTGTTTTCGAGGCTATCTCCGAGGCCGAGGAGTTGAAGGAACTTCTCTTCTTTCAGGCGAACTATGACATGTTGCCTGTAAGCTGATTCACACATGCACGAATATCGTGTTCACAGTGGGGGCTATAGGACGTCACTGCTGCCAGTGGTCTAGAAATAGGCGAGGTAGGTAGATACCATTACCCGCGAAGAGTTGCTAATTATTTATTTTAGGGGCCTGTCTTTGTCGTGTTTTTTGGAAAGAGCGTGGTAAACGAGACGAGAACTGTGATGCCCTTCGAAGATCTCAAGGTATGTCGGGAACCGTATAGCGCTAGGGTTCTATCCGCTCATCCCTACAGGGATGGCTCCTCCATTGTATAATCGACTTCATCAAAACTCGAACACCCCAAGTCTCAAGGGGCACTGGTAAGCTTGAAAGCCAGTGAGTAGTAGACCTGGTACTCTTGTCTGGGTTGTTGTCTAACGGCATCACTATTCACAGGTTGGCGATTGGGACTCCATCAAAGAACGAGCTGCCTTTTTCAATCTCTACGTCTTCTTTAGGCTCCTTTCACGGCAAGCCAAAAGGCCATATGATTTCACAAGAAGGCAAGAACCGAACGGTCCGAAGGTCTCGGTCAATGCCGGCGCTAAAGTAAGCGCCCGTTCGAAATTTGTTTCAATCACCGACATAAAACTTATGTACGCCGACGCAGCCCATGTCATGGAAACTATCAATCTCGAGAGGAGCGCAATTACTTTAGCCGGATGTTCGCCAACCCGCCTGCCTTCTTGGACCCCGAATATGCCTGCGTGATAGTTCCGGACATTGCCTGCAACGGACTCCAGCTGGGCCGTGGCAATGAAGGAGCATCCCATTTCAACGTCACGTTGCAACCCCAGAGGTTTGAAAACCTCCTGAAGATATGTTTTGCCGTCCAATTTAGCCCAGATCGTACTGAAAACGCACGGTTTGTTTCCGGCCGGCTTAGCATCACTTTCGGATACACCGCGGAGGATAGGACGGAGCGTGGCTTAATCATTCGGCACGTCTATCCGAAGAGTCAAAGGGGTGTGGCGACCACCGTTCAAAAGGGAACTTCGGTTGAAAAGGAGGCGACCATCGGAGCGGAAGGGGGTCCTGTGTCAGGAAATGTGACGGTAAAGACGACGAAACAGACCAGCTTCTTCCGAGAAACGGCCCCTGAAGTGGAGGGGACTGGCGAGCGCACTGATACCGCAACTTGGACGTTTGTCGAGGACCTTGGGGAGGCGGGCAGGAAGGGCCTTTATTCCGAATACAATCTCGAATCTACGCTCGCGGCTACTTCAAAACCACTACAGGAAATCTGGATGACATTTTGGGGGAAAGCCGTTCTGGTTTTCGAAGATAAAGTTGGCCCAGCACGCAAACAGATAGTGAAAATTGGGTCTCAACTAAAACAATACAAACGGATCTTGGACCTCAAGGCCCATGGCATCTACTCGTGGGAGGACGACGAGGACGATGAGGAAAGCACTTTGGCTGGTTTCGATTAATACGCATTCCCCCTTCGTCACTCAGATATTCCCTGCACCTTTAGCCCTGCACCTTTAGCCCTAGCTTGAATACTTACATGTTCTTCGATTCAGTGGAGTGTGAAAGACACTGAGCCAGTGAGCGAAAATCAACAAACTCGCTTAGAACCTCTACGTTATTCATGATTCACGTTTTTTTTTAAAATCTGTAGTTTAGCGTGATGCAAGTAGTCTAAGTACTAAGATGCACGGGCAGTTGGGCCACTCCTTCAGGGGGTGGTCGCCCGCCAGTCCTCGGGTACTTAGGTATATGTACAGAGTCTCGAAACCTCAAGTGTATCTAGGGAAATATAGCTATGGAATCAGCATAAGGTAAAAATTAAGGTTAAGGAGTGGGCTCTAAGCTCCTGAACAACGGTTGCATAAATGCGAGAAAGAGGAAATATAAGGAACATAAGGTGATTAAGGAACATGGGTCAGTGGCCGCGTTGGCAGATCAGGGTGTACGAGGATGTAGCAGCCGATCAGCCGTCACCGTCATACTCTGGCTGCATATCCTCTAGGTCCGGTGGGGGTTCCGGGTCCTCATGATTCACGTCGGAGTCAGCTGAGGTCGATTCATAAGATACAGGGATGGATTACTTGTATGCAACTTACTTGCCACCATCCTGCATGGATTCCTAGTAAATAATGCAGCTTTTCGAAAGAATAGGCGCTAGGCTGTAGCAATACAGAGGGAAAGGCAAGTTGGAGATATTATATGGCACTGCCTGAAGGCGCATATGCATGTCGATGACTTGCTTATAGCCATTGTGAAAGAAGTTGACGAGCGCCACCGTGAAGTGTCAGCGGTTTATGTGTGGGAAAAACGGGGGAAATTACGGACAAGGTCAGACTAGCCATCTACTTCAATGGCTCCAATGGCTACCCCAGTCCCGGCTGTAGTCGCTCCTCTGAATTTTCCATGCAGGAAACCTCTTCCTCCAAATGCCTATCACCCGGTCAACGAGAGGCATGTACACGAAGCATACAATCAGTGTCTCCAGAGCGAAATCGAGGCAGGTAACAACGAGAGGCTTCTCGTGTTGTCTCGCTGTTTAGGACACCTCATTCGCGAAGCTCCCGACACTGCTGCTCGGACTAGCGTTGCTGAGGAGATCAACCGGTGTAATAGCGATCGTGTCCAAATGAACTTGTTGGCAGAGTTCTTCATCGACCACTTGATTCGACTCTGTGGGTCAGCTTGTCTCACACTTATACATTGTGACACTCTCATTTCTTGCTAGTCCGGCAGGACAAAGGGCGTACTCCGACGCCGTCGACACATTCTTCTCGCAGCGGTTCATCTGATGAGCACAGGTCCCTCTTCGACGCGGCGGTGGAACCCGCCCCAAAGGACCATACTACTGCCAAACATTCTGTCGGTCCTCATCCAGACCTTGGCTCAACGTTCAGGACTGATACCTTGCAAGGCTCTGCGACGCGATGGGTATCGCTGTATGGTTACTGGCATGGCAGATTTGCTCGCTACAGAACAGATGACAGATACAGAGCAACAGTGCTACAATGTGGCTGGATTACTCGTCGTGTCCACTAATTACTGCCACATCTTCCCTCCGTCCACCAACTGGGGTCTAAAGCCAGAGGAGAATGGACATCCAAAGGTCTTTCTCCCTTTCGTTCGGTCTCGCATGAGATTTATGATCGATTCCTATTGGATGCAGACACATTATTCAGGGAACGTTTGGGGAATTGTCAACTCTTTCGCCAACATCAGTGTCCTCGACGAGCTCGATGGAGAAAATATGCACAGATTATCCAACGGGCTAACGTTACAAGTGGATCTTCGTATTCTGTTTGACGCGCTTAAGCTCTGGTTTGAGGAGGTTCCGGTGAGCCCAACAATGTAAATGATCGGTTCCTTCGTTCTAATCTCTCTACTCCAGAGCCAACCACACACCTACGACGTCCACGCCTTCCGACCACATGGCTTGCTTCCGCAACCTCGTCGTGTTACTTTCACGTCCACGAACCCAGCTTTAGAGCTACCCGATCCGAAATATCTCAAGCTTCATGCGGCTGTCTGTCGAGTAGCCCACATGTCTGGCACTGCTAGATACTTAGATCACCACGACCGGGAAGTGGAAAAGAGGAAAGTCATGGCTCATGATGGTTCTTCGGCAGAGCTTTTGGATTCTCGACTTCATAGGGTAGTTTTAACAGTGTAATGATCATCGGTGAAAGAATATTTTTATCATTATAAACGTTCTCGTCCCTCTCCAAACCTGTGTCGAAGTCCAGGGACAACCGCCTTAGACACACATGCAACGGTGTAAAATGTCAGAATTCAAAATAAATCCAATGGTCATCACATTCCCCTCGCGCCACGTCGTGTCATCTCACGTGATCGTGACGGTTGGCCAATATGGCGCAGCTCAACCTTTATCGTGACGAATCTTGATTTCTGTCATACCAGGCTCTTCCACGGAGAATGCATTGACCATGTTTTCACTCGTCTACAAGTGTGTTTCACGGTCAACTGTTGTCGTCTCCACTGACACATCTCTAAGGGCCAAATCATTTCTACTTTCTGTGATCTTCGAGTCAATTTCAACATTCCTTGTAATGCGGGGCTCATATGGACGTGTGCAAAGTCTTCCATTCGGGCATTTCCTCAAGCTATCTGAACTCACCGTGCCAGAGGAAGCGAAAGCAATTCGTTTTGTCGCTGCTCATACCTCCATCCCTCTCCCACGCATCGTTGCTTCCTCCACCGGGTTCTGGAATCATTACATGTTCATGAAGCGCGTCGATGGGGACACTCTCGAGTGCGCGTGGGGAATGCTTTCGCCCGAACAACGATCCAACGTCGTCGAGCAGCTTCGCACCATGGTGGAACAGCTGCGTTCCATCCCAGCACCCCAGCATCTCCAGATCTCTGCGCTCGAGAACGCACCCTGCCTGGACGGCCGTGTCGCTGGTCGGAGGACCTTTGGGCCGTTTAATACAGTGGCCGAATTCCATGACCACATCCTTGAGGTCTCCAAGTACTACGATGAACGAAACCTCGACACTATACGTAGCCAGATGTCAGATGACTGTCGCGTCGTTTTCACTCATGGAGACCTGGCGCCGAGGAATATCTTCGTCAAAGGAGGCACAGTCGTTGCAATTATCGACTGGGAACATGCAGGCTGGTATCCCGAGTATTGGGAATACGTCAAGGCCAAATACACTCATGACATGGACGAGGACTGGGACCAAGCGATTCGGGACATGATTACAGGGACTACGAGAAAGAGTGGAAACTCGACAAGAACCTGTCTGATCGCATTGTTGGGCTTTAAGGTGATCAGTGCCCCTTTATTTTGCCACAATCACTGACAACAACTTGATAAGTCGGACATTGTATATTTTGCTAATCGACGATTATTGCCCATTTATATAAACGCGACTCTGTTAGTTCTGCTCGTGTGAGTGAATCAGAGTCTATTATTACTAAATGTGGACCCACTTACCACTCGAGCCATTGAACAGTGTGCTTGAAGTCCTTTCCTCGGATTGCAGCGGTAGCCTGACTACATTCGAAGACCAGTCAAGAATACTCTGCTGATAGCGGCTCATGGGCAGCAGCGAACCTCTCCTGAACCATCCGTACGCGCCAACATCTCCACGACCTCCAAAACCAATTCCTACAATTCAACTGCAAATTTGGATCGTCGAGTGTTGTTGTATGACTCTAGCAAGGAACCATTGCGAGCTTTGATTAACCGATTTGGATCCCCAAGACACTTGGACGTCCTCTCCAGCGCGCATCCTTACGTATGCTGGGACTAGACCTTTCCTCTCTCGTCCTGCATGTACCTATCTGCTGCTTGAAGTGATGGCCACGGGCGGTTTGTGTCTGTTATCGCCATAGCCCTGGGGTGTTCGTGTCCGACACCCCACCGTCCAGGACGGTGTAAAGGCACTCGATGGCGACATCAGGATGGGTGTTGGGGATCGAGATGTACCTGTCTTGTATCTTTATATTCGAAGTCACTCGACCACACATCGATGGCGCGTGGAACTGCTACTCGCACTCCGATAAAATCAAGAGGACCATCGCCATTGGCACTAAAACGTGAAACTTCAATGACATTTTATTCTTCACAAGGGTGAGCCTAGTGTATATCATGACCTTTTGTCTCTCTTCCACCCTCTTTCCGAAATTGCTGTCTAGGATGTCGTACTTAACAGAAACGTAAACGCCAATGGGTTAGCGCGCCACAACACCCATCAGCTTACCAGCATGCCCACGCAACTTTTCTGCTTACTGCAATGTCGACGGAGCCGCCGGAATACGTATCCCCACACTATACACGACACATAAACCAAACGATACAAACCTTGTCTTTACGAAGCTTGATGCCAGTGAGATTGAAACTGACCCGTTATCTTATCAGTTGATCGGCCGGCCCGCATCATCCGGCTGTGCCTCCAGCCTTGACTCGAGCTTGAACTTCAGCTTCAGCGCTCTAGCATACAGTGACTGAATCCCATATTCTCACGAAGTCGTACATTGGAACTGTTGTTTCTCTATCATTGATCCTCCGCTCTGCGTAGACATGCCAAAACCCGCATCAACCTCGCATTGGGTCGTTCAGTTCTCACCCAAGTTGGTCGCCGAATTCATGGAAAGCGTCTCGTTTCTGCAGCTTATACCAACGAGGTCTGAAGATAGCAAATCCAGGCCAATTTGGCTAGGGCGAGGAGTTGTGCAAAAGTCCGGTACCGAATGACGAGGATTATAAGGAGGTGACTGACCTTATCGCATTTCAACGTGTAGAATCCAACCGCAATCTCTGGATATACGTGTTTTCCTGAGATGGCATTCACAGGTGAGTCTCTATCTACATATTTCTTGTGCTAACTTACGTTACTCTTCTCTATAGGATATGTCTTCGAAACGCGGCAACCATCTCTCCTTCCTCGAGAAACCCCGAACAGGGCCACACTGCCAATCTGCTCTGAGCTCGCAAAGAAACTGGAATGCTACGTGATAGCCGGATACCCGAGTTCTGGATCTGAGGAGCAGGGCCAGACTCATCGCCAGTGAATGGAGCACCCATCCCAGCTGAGGTCTTGACAAGCCCCAGAGTCATATCGACATCCGAGTCGACAACGAAAAGAGAGAAAGTCGGACCAACAGTGCAGCACCTAATGGCCCCGATGGCGGATGGGTTGGCGGATATCGCAAGTCGTACTTGTTCGAAACCGACCTTACATGGGCGAAAGAAGGTAAGTGCTTTGAATCTTTTCGTCCATCGGGGCTCACTAGCACTCTTCGTGCACAACAGGCGACGGTTTCAAGACCTTCCATCTGCCCTCCCCCCTCAACACAGTATGCCTTGGTATTTGCATGGACCTGAACCCACGATCACCCTGGACGCTAGGTGGCGGGCCGTACGAGCTCGCGGACTACTGTGTGGCGCAGAACGCCAACGTGCTCATATTGCTCAATGCGTGGCTCGATTCAAAAACAGAGACGGAGGAAAAGAGCGATTGGTCGACATTGAATTATTGGGCGTCGAGGTTGCGGCCTCTGTGGACGAACGGGCGAAATGATGGTGATGATGAGGATGAGGACGGAGAGCCCATCCAAACCGATTTGGGCTCACAAGATGGATGGAAGGAGACTATCGTGGTGGTCTGCAACAGGTATGGAGAAGAAAATGGTCAGTTAATCTTCACCTGTGGACGGCGACTCGTTTGACGATCTTCGAATATAGGCACACTATTTGCTGGTACATCCGCTATTTTCAGCATGGTGGCAGGCTCTGGGCGTCCCAAACTCCTCGACATGATGGAGCGACGCGAAGAAGGGGTGCGTATTTGGAATATCCGGGTGTAAGCTAGCATGCAACTGCAGAGGAATTAATCGTCTATACCCTAGTCTGAATAAGTTATCTTTGGTCTTTCGCAACCTCATCTAGACTATTCAGCGCGCTCTTTCCCCTTCCGAGAAGCAGGCCTCGCAGACGGCCGCAACGCCTTCACTCGTAAAACCTGTATGATCTCCTGTGATTCCTCAAAATCACCGTCATCTTTGTCCCATCGATGAAGCTTCGACATCCCCCTGATATCCTCCCGTATGCTGCTGATGCGAGTGCTGTAACCATCCAACGTGCTGCAATAAATCATGGCGGAGTGCTCGAGCTCGACGGCGGCTTGGAAGATGGCTTGGGACCTAGCAAGCGAGGTTCAGATCGCATACACGTGGCAATGAAATGGACGACGACCGACCTTTCGTCATCTGTCATCGATCTGCTAGTTATCTTCTCCCAGTAATCGTCAAGATTAAGAGGAGACGTGAGCACTTTGTGGAAGCTTGCCCGCAAGCCATCCAAAGCCTTTCTGCGATCAGCATTCTGAAAGAGATGGAAGCTAAATTTGTGAGGGCAGAAATAAGAAGAGACAATCTACCGATGCTTTCGAAGATTCTTCAATCTTCCACGGTAAGTCGACCTCGGGTAGGTCGATCTGCAAGGCTAGAAGCAAACTGCTTCAGCATTCAACGTATTGCATTGGCAAGAGGTGCATACATTCTTCCTCATCCACATCTATGTCGTCCTCGCAAGGAGTAGCTCCGTGAGCGGCTACTGGCGGCCTGGGTTGATGTGGTGGTGCTGGCCGAGATTTCGAAGCAACTGCAACTCGTGTCGATCCGGCAGATGCAGGAGCAGGAGCAGGCGTAGCAACGTCCGTCTTTACACTGGAGGCACCAACGAACGAAGGTGGTCTGAAGGGTTTGGAAAGGCCAACAGCAGAGCCGAAAGGTTTCGTAACTAGCATGCAGGCATCAGATTGAGAAACAGAGGGAAAGCGCCATAGAACCGACCCATCATCGGAGCCAGCGCCACCTTAGGCTTCTTTGCTGGTGCTGGATTTGACGAGCCTTCTGCTAAGTTGGAACTTGGTCTCTTTGGAGGTAAACCACGATCCGGATAGCGACTCTGTCGATCGTATGGACCCAGTGTGCTTCTCGACGATGACTGGCCTTCCGCACTATTGGCTGTTGGTGGTCCATAGGTAGACTTAGCGGAGGGAACATGGTTGGCGGCATCTTCCCTTGTTGAAAGCTTGGTGATCTTCGCCTTAACTTTGTCAGGGTATTTGCAAACCTGGAAGCGTCGGGGGTTATCGGAGGAGGAGGCTAGAGTCGACAGAGGAGACATACGTCGCACATATTGTCACAGTACACCTTGACGAGTTCCTCGTCCTTTTCATCGATGGGTTCGCCAAAATATCGGCATATTGACTATATGGGTCCTCAGATTTTGCCAATGAATGTCTTATGACGGAACTTACAACATGCCGACAAAGTGTAACACCTTCTGCAAACTGAATCAGCTATGGGCAGGCCTGTTAGAATTGTGCTTTCAAGTTCGTGAAATTCCGCTTACAGAATCCAAGCTCCCAGATGCCCTCTGAGTAGGTGTAGGCTCATCGTCCTCGTCTCGACGTCGATTAGGATCGGTTTTGACGAATCTCTTGACCCGGACTGCATCCTCCCGCGCTGACAATGGAAGTTAGAGAGTAATTGCATGTCTCGGGGGCGCTCAAATCCTACAATAATACAGGACGCATTTCGAGGGCTAGAATGAGCCGGCGTATCAGGGCAGTTAGAGAATGCTTTACCACAACGAGCAGACTTACGTGTCCATCACGACCCGCCCGACCTGTTTCTTGGTAATAACCTGCAATTTCGAAAGCGTCAGTTGCGAGATCAGAAACTTTAATAACAGCCCAATGCACCCTCAAAGCTTTTAGGCATATCATAATGGATGACGTATCTGTCGGAACACGATTCAGACATGCTTCAGAAACGACTGGAACTGGAGTTTATACCGAACGTCGCCTTTATCAATACCTAGACCAAAAGCGATCGTAGCAACGACCTGAAAAAGAAGTCAGTAGGGAGCAGCACACCAGAACAGACAAACGATCTCACCACATCCAGCCCAGAGGGTTCGGACGATCCAATAGTCCAGCTCTTTAGAGTCTTCTCCAAGGTGGCATTGCTAACTTCATGTCAACACAAAACGAAGTAAAAAAAGGTGAGCACATACGGCAAGCCGCTATGATATGGCTTCGCATTTAGACCCTTGCCGCGTAGGTAGCCCGAAAGTTCTTCGCATGTCTTCCTATGCCGACAATAGATAATCCCAGACGAAGTTTTGCCCCGCCGACGGTAAAGGGTAGTTATGAAATCGAAGATGTCCGCCATCTGGTTGAGCGGCTCGGGATTCGAGAGATATCGGACTTCGTAGAAGAGATTCGAGCGGTTAAAGGGGTGGAGAGCGATAAAAAGGCGTTCTTCATCCATCTTCAGGCTTCGTATGATATCTTTTTGGACCCTAATTTCGAGAGTTAGCAGAATTATGCTGCGAGCAAAATGGGTCGCCTACAATGATGTGGCAGTGGCCGTTAGAGCCATGATTGGTACATCCGGATAACGTTCACGGAACCTTCCAATGAGACGATAATCGCCTCGAAAGTTGTGGCCCCATTCCTGCAAGTCGTCAGTTATGACGAAGTACTTGAGATAGAGGGCTACTGACCGAGATGCAATGAGCCTCATCGACCACTAATCGGTTCAGATTGTGGTTCTCATGAATTACATCTAATAAAGCTAGGAATTCTGCAGTGCGGAGTCTTTCAGGTGTAACTGGAGACTTGATTCAGACCAGGTGATAGAGCCAGATAAGAAAAATCTACCATAGAGGACCCTGATGTGAGTATCGTAAAGTTTTAATTCTCGCTGGATCTGCAATTATCATTAGGATGAGGGTTCCAAGGAAAAGCGGTGTTAGGCGCCGACCTCCTCTTTTTCTGAGTGGTCCACTTGCGAGGACAACGCGGCAACTTCTACGCCTTTCGACCGTAGATTATCGAGTTCTGCAAAGGTTCAGACTCCTTCCGCAAAGCTAACGATAAACATACGATTCTGCATTAAAGCTGGACGGGCTTAATATATGCGTCCCCAGGAGGAACCTTTTCACATACCAAGCAGAGGAGAAACGACGACGGAAAGGCCGCGCTAGATAGGCACCACCGTTATCTCCTAACACGGAATTGAACAAGTGCGTAAGCTTGCCTTGTCAGCGACCGCAGGCACCTGGAAGCACAGGCTCTAGAAAGCAACCTTTATGTCTCGTTCGGAGGTCGATATGAGGAGCGCACCTTGCCCATGCCAGTTGGTGCAACCACCAGAACGTCTGCACCTGTACGTCGACATTATCAACATTGCACACCCTCGACTCGGAAAGTGCATTTCCGATCCCGCGCCAACCCCACCTCCATATGCAGCTTCTATGATCTCCTTCTGCTTGCCCTTATAGCTTAAGTAACCGAATACTGAACGCAGATGAGAGGTAGATGAGCTGGACAAGATTAACACTCACTTCGAGTAAGCACTCTGTGGATCGTAAGGTCAACTCGGGTCGAACATCATAGGCATGATGATGGCACTCACTTGATGCATCTTTCTGAGTCTTTCTGGCCAATGGGCCTCCGAGTCTTGCTTGCAAAATCTTGAGCCGTTGAAGATATGTTAGGATAGAAGGGGTCCGGGGGCGGCGTTGCCAAGTTTGACGAACTTGGTTCATTCATGTAACGTCAGGAGCAAAGGGGGTTGTGACAACGGAACCAAATGAAAATCGCGTTACAAGCGGTCTCGTGGTGTGACCTGTCGCGACATGCACTCAATGCTGCGTTCAGCTCACGTCGAAGAAATGAATTGTGAGCTGCTTATGTATGATGTATTCACATAGCTTCACACTTCAGGTTGCCAACTTATTTACAGGAGATCATTCGAACAGGTCGAGAACACAAACCTCCCACACCAGATATTCTAACCTACATCAAACTTCCGGCAGGGACGGGACAGGCCTCAATGTTCCAGTAGCTTTCCGCATATTCGTTTATCGCGCGGTCGGAACTGAATTTACCCATCTGTAATAACAAGCACGGAAGCCATCAGCAGGTTGTCAATGTAAGCTTTGAACTTGAAGGAATTACCTTGGCGGTCGTGTAGATCGACTTTTTGATCCATTCCTCCTTGTCAAGATACGCCTCGTCCACCATGTCGAGTGCAGCGAGGTCTGGAAATATCAATCAGCTTCTGGAAGCTATCCAATCGAATGAAACGCACAGGAGTCGAAGTCGTCCGAGATGAGGTAGTAATCAGATTGTCGGATGGTGTTGACGAGCCTGATTGAAGATAAAAACAAGTTCGGAACGGTACGAAGATGGAACACAAGCCAAACGTACGGTTCATAGACTCCAGCATCGCCGAATGCGCCTCCTGAAATCTGATCCAAAACGTTCGAAAGGGCCGGGCACTTCTGTTCAATTGGAATGGGATGGTAAAGATGTTGGTATCGCAGATCCTCGACAGCACTGTAGCGGGATCAGTGTTGAGATATAGTCAAGTAAGAGGTGATGATTACGGGGTCAAGTGGCCAAAGAAGACTGCATGCATGTCATGAGCTTAGTCAATTGAAATGTGCAAGGGCCAGGACTTACAAACGTTGTTCTCGCCGACCTCCTCAGCAATCTCAATATTAGCACCATCTATACATAAGATTTTTAACACGAGAGCGGTAAACAACGAACAGACAAGAACATACCGACAGTTCCCAACAGCAGGCCTCCATTCAAACAGAATTTCATGTTCGAGGTTCCAGACGCTTCGGTACCAGCGGTCGAGATGTGTTGACTGATATCTGATGCAGGAATCAAGACCTCTGCCAACGAGACTGAGTAGTCAGGCAAGAAGTAAAGTTGGAGATAGTCCTTGGTGTCCGGATCGGCGTTGATGACACGAGCGACATTGACGACGAGGCGAATCGTCTGCTCGAACGTTAGTTAGCAACCGAGAAGGTGTCTAAGCAGTCCGTACCAATTTAGCGATGTAATCTAGCATGTAGATAATAAGCCCTTTGAACCCCTGCAGGAACGAAGAACTTACAAGCAGGAGCAGCCTTTCCAGCGAAGAAAACCACACGAGGATTGACCTTTTTCTTCTCAGCAGTCGTCATGTTCTTTAAAGTGAAGTATCTCTTCAAGAAATGATGAAAAAGCAGTCAGCGATAACCCGAAGGAAACATACGTGGATGACACCGAGGATGTTCAAAGTTTGACGCTAGTATTGTGGTCTAAGCCTCATTTCATACAAGCAAGTCGAGAGGAAGGCACCTTGTACTCATGAATACGCTAAATTTCCCATTAGTCACCATTTGACACCAGCGAGGACGTTGACAAGCACACCTTGATCTGAACATCGAACATAGCATCCGTGCGGATGATGAGGCCTAAGGTAGTCTGCACGTAATGTGCCAGACGCTCCTTGTTGCGCTGCTTGATCGCAGTCCACTCCTTGCGGAATGCCTTGTTCTCAGCGAACGGAATGAGACCTTCCAGTTTCGTCAGATCTTTTAGCCACACCCTCTTGTCCAGCCTCAGAGTCTTTGAGATAAGCGCGCTGAGTTCTGGATTACACTGCAGGAACAGTCAGACAGAGATATTGACACGAAAGATGGGTATATACCTGATCGAGCCAGCGACGAGGAGTGACTGCACAACCCGCGTAAGTGACATTCCGGCTTCCAGCCACAAAAATAAAAGACAACATACTTCCGTTGGTGACATTGCCAAACTTGCTGATTCCTTCGAATTCTACGAAATCTTTCAGGATAGTAGTGCGGACGAGTTCACTGTGCAACTACGAAGTGTTGGTCAACTTGCTTCGCTGATGAAAAAGTGTGCCTACCTCAGCGACACCATTGACCTTGCGACTTCCAATGCAAGCTAGGTGGGCCATACGGACTTGTTTAGGCACACCCTCTGACGAAGAGAAAGTGAGGTGCTGGCATGATCGAGGAGGGCAACAGCACCGACCTTCGATCAAAGACATTCTAGCCAATCTATCACGGTCTCCCGGGAACTTCTTCTCGACAGCTGGAATGAAACAGGTCAATGACCTCCACTCGGGTTGGCTTGCGGGGATAATACCTTGGAGGAAGAACCTGACGGACAACGAGCATTAGGCCAATTTCTCAGTCAAGCAACAAATATTAAAACTGACAGATTCTGTCAAGTCTTGGCGTCAGTATAAACCACTTCATGGATTGGAACCACTTACAATATCATAGATTATCTGCATATGTCTGGGCAAGACATGTTCAATCAACGGCACAGGCCACTTCTCTAGAGCTTCCTGTAAGAAGAATGAATAAATCTAGCTTCAACCCATCCGCGGACAGCTCTTACTGGCAGCACTGTATGGTTCGTATAGAAAAACGTGTTTGTCACGATCAACCAGGCCGCATCCCACCGAAGATCCTCCTCATCGATCAGAATGCGCATTAACTCGGGAATGGCGAGAGTTGGATGGGTCTATGCAACACCACATTCGATCAAAATGAGATTCAGATAGAAACATTGAGGGGCGTACATCGTTGAGCTGGATGGCAGCATCTGGAAAGAGAAGGTTGAGATAGAAGAGCGAACAAATCTAGAAAGGGTATTCACAATCAGGAAGCTCTTGGATGGGCTTGTTGAGATTCTTAAAACGACGTAAGATATCTTGAAGACTGGCTGCAGTCCAGAAACTGGAAAGCAAAAACTCTGTCAGCAATGCAGGCAAGCCAGTTGACTGAAACTCACTATTGCTGCTTCAACCTTAACTCTTTGCCAACTGGACCGTAATCGCGTAAATACTACGCATAATAACATGGATAACAGCTTACACGTCCTGCAAGAATCGGACATTAGATCAGCTCGAGAAGATGAAACATGGTCACTTACG
The DNA here is from genome assembly GCA_013376435.1 of Cyclocybe cylindracea. Taxonomy (NCBI): domain Eukaryota; kingdom Fungi; phylum Basidiomycota; class Agaricomycetes; order Agaricales; family Hemipholiotaceae; genus Cyclocybe; species Cyclocybe cylindracea. The sequence continues at coordinate 313,318 of MPNV01003588.1, forward strand.
TATGGTCGTTGGGATACAGCACCGAAGTAATTGCTGCAGCACTGTTCGACGACTCAACCGCACCCTCATAGTTTCCAGCTGAACCAATTTCTGTGAGAAAAAGAGCCTCGGAAATTTATGAATGGCGTACCATTGAAAGAATTCAAGTCGAAACCTCGCTTCGGCCTACTCTCCCACAAACGAAGATTGTTAGTTGTCTTCGTGCCATAACCAGGGATCATGACATCGTAGGCGACAGCCAAAACTTCCTGCCCTCCTTGCCACAAAGCGCGCCCAGTACCATCACTCAACCTCTCGGCCTGACCGTAGAATCGCACATCGTAGGTGACGTCAAGACGTGGAAGCTCCCATGGGTTCTGGTTGTCCAACCACGGATCCGGGGCTTCCAACTGATTACCCTCGGGGGAGATGAGCTGCTGGAAAATGCCGTACTTGTACCTCAGCCCATAGCCCCAAAGTGGAAGCTCTTGAGAAGCAGACGAGTCGAGATAACAGGCGGCAAGTCGGCCCAAACCACCGTTTCCCAAGGCAGCATCACGTTCTTGTTCCAAAATATCCTCCATACTGAATCCGAGTTTTTGGACACCTTCGCCGTACTGGGCTTTCAGGCCAAGGTTCAGAAGCTGAAAAGAACGTTAGAATTGGAAGGGGTCTAGATCGATGGAGCGTACCGCGTTGTCGAGGGTTCGGCCCATAAGGAACTCCAAGGAAAGGTAATACGCGCGTTTAGGTGCTTTACGAGTGTAGTGGAGCTGAGTTTCGTTCCAGTTGACCTTGATTGGAAGAATTAGATCGATATATGCGCCTCGTTGGAATCAAATAGCACCAAAAGGTTGTCTCGGACGGACAGCGCAGTCGCCTGATATCCACCGAGGTTATCTGAGCAATCAAATCGTCAACTATCGTTCAAATAGATGCATAGACGGGATATACCGATGTTGTACGGCTGGCGAGCGAGAGACGTCTGTACATGATTGACGAAAGATTTGGTGATGGCGTCGACGTCTGCACGAGTGTTAGTGAGTTCTATGACACAGCAATAACGACGAACCTTTATCAACTGAGCGCAGGCCCGCTTTCCATGCCTTTTCGTCCCCCTTCGGCCACTTCTCCTTGCCCGACGCGTCCTTCTCGGGTAGATATCCTGTTGACATCATCAGTACCAGTCCTGCTCGACCCGACCAGTCGGTGCTCACCAGTCAGAGTGCGAACATGACGACGAGGTCTCGCGGGCCTTCCAATGGTCTTCGGGTCAATAGTCGAGGTCATTTTCGACGGCGGCGGCCACCAATGCAGACACTCGTGGGGGAAGGGGAAAGATGGCTGTGGTACACCCCGGAGCGTCGTCGGGTTTATCTATCCAGACTGATTCGAAGAACAAGACGTCATTAGTCTAGAATGCTGCCTAATTTAGCAATCTCGCCCTTTTTTGAGTATTTTTGGGTACAAATCACCGCCAATTCACGCGCTGCCAAGTTCTTCGGAAAGAGGGAGGGAAAAAGAGAAATTATCTGACGCCCACATGCTAGAGCTTTTCGGCCCTTAGGTATGTAGATGTGGGGGCCCGATGACGCCGGCCAATGCCTGTTGTTTCAATGTTCGACAAAGGTTCACGAGGCTCAGAGTCTCAAAACGGCGGCGACCGCATCTCGGTCCGCGACTTGCTCCGTAGTTTGTCTCATGTCCGTAACTCTTCGCGTGCTGCGCATGTCCTTCCATCGTCGTGCATGCTTCGACGCGAGAAGTAGCCTAGTAAGTGAGTAAATAAGAAGCAGAGGATCGTCGACCTACGGAAAGCTAGGAGTCCGGACCGAGTAGCTACATCCACGACAGACTTGTGCGTTGATGTTTGGCCATTGATGCCATCACTTTGTCATTGGTCATCCTCGAATTCAAGGAGATGAGCCCCGTATCATCGAAACTATATTCCCTCATGCTCCACATGGGGTTGGGGGTTCAAATGTAAAAAAAATTGCAAGTTACTGAAGTCTAATTCTACTTGAATCTCATTTGACGCTGCTCGCTGACTTGCTGCGGATTCACAGGCTGTTTTTCAAGTTGTCAACCTCATTTATTTAATTGTCTGCTCTATACATACCCTCTGTTAAAATAGACAAAGCACGTTGACGACGACGACAGGGGAATACGTTTTCTAAGGCAAATGGATGTTGACTACAGTACAAAAAAGCTACTTAAATACTGTAATTCTACATATAAAATGGAGCCCAATGTCAAGATAAAAATGTAACATAAGAAATGCTCGCACAGCCTCGTGATATTCCAATGCTGTCCCGCTTTTTTGACACGTTCATTAATGATGTATTTTCCTTTGTTTTGACTAATTATATGAATAATTCTGTGGGTAATAAAATCTACCTTGTGCTGTAAAAAGCCACAAAGGGGCTTGGAGAGACAGGCAAAGCAAATAGGAGCAGACACACTGAGTGAGAAAGAGAGGTCTCTGTCTCCCCCCTTTATTGCGTCTCTCCATTGTCCTGCTCCATTTTTCTTTATTTTATCCCTGGGATATTCACTCCCATTTTCTGCTATTTTACTTGTTCATTTCAGGCACTCTATGGACAGTGCCAATGCTTTTGTATATAAGCTATGGACTCGTGTCATTTCCCCTCAGTCATTTGCTTCCCAAACTCTTCAAGCAATTGATTTCCTCATGCTAGGATTCTGACACCCATTGCACTTGATCGTCCTTTGGATCCTATTCAAGGTTAGTGGTAAACATGATTTTGAGTGTGGAACTGCAGTATCAACTTGTATGCTCTGGTCTGCAGGCACACTGGATGTCTCTGTGCCTGTTTGTGAGAGCAGACTACAACCATGATTCGTGTGCTGGTCAGGTAGGAAAATGCAAACTCCAAACTGCAAGACACTCAATTCACTTGGAACTAGCTATGATACATTGCTGCATAGTCCTATACAGCATGTTCCCAAATGACAGGGCATTCCCCTGTCAGGTCCTCGCACCCTCGACTCCATGCTCTTGACCCAGCATCAAGTCCTCACTACAATCTAGATATGTTTAGACATTCTTGTATCCAAAGAGAAATACTTGCATCGGGGGAGTGAGCACCTGGGTGCCTCCCAAAGGTCGCAGGGAACAGCTGTGGGAGGTAGGGCAGAAATGGCACTGGGGGCCAGAGAAGTGCCATACACAAAATGTAAAGTCAACTATAGGCCCTGCCCCAAGAGACTACAACAATGACATAAATGATCATAATAATTCGTGTGCTACAATCCACCTCCCTACCCAAAGAGTCAGGATAGCATGAGCATTGGCTTGTCTCTTCTTCCTTGTTGTGGGTTATTTTGGGGCATCTTCAGTAGCAGACTCAATGCTCAAGCAAGAAGTAGAGGCTCTGAGTTTATGTGGGTTATTGTCAATCTGTACAGCTCAAAAAAGACTCAAAAGTTAGAGGACTGGAGGGAATACATTGTAATTGGGTGATTAAAGACATATAATGGACAGAAGTGATACTGAGGTGTTTCAAGCTAGGTTGAAGAAACCTTTCTGGTACCAGTTGAGGACAAATGCTTTCTCTTTGAGGGCACATCTGCAATCTTTTCATCTTGTGGGCCTACAGTCATTATTAAGTGTCCACTAAAGCACAGCCAATAATGATTGGCTTGACAGGAAAATATAGCAGGGTTCATCCAAATAGGCACCCATCATGTGCACACAAGGGAGCTCAAATGTTTAAGTGGCCTTTAAGCTTTCAAAAGCTGTAAGCAAGTGGCTCTTATCTAGCTTGAGACTACTTATGCTGTTTATCTGGGTGCTGGCATTCTACTTACTGTTCTACTCTGACAACAAGATCTTGTTGCCCCAGCTGGACAAGAAGGACTGGGTGGTCTCAGACTATAACAGCTGCTCAGCGACTTCAAGTGCCATGAGATGTCCTCAATTGTTGACATTGAAGAAGACTTTAAAGAGATATGGGAGTTTGCAAAAGGACTTCTGTTGTGGATGTGAGGACTTTGCAGTTGGATATCAGGTTGTAGATGCAGAAATGGAAAGATGCACAGAGCGAAGGATGCATGGCTACCTTTCATGGAGGAAGTCAAGTCACTTATTGGCCAAAGCGATGGGTTGAAGAGTCTTTGGTTTGTTCGCAACATCCATGAGTACTGATTTCCATAATTGGAGCTGGTTGGCTAAGTTTACTTTTTATTGTAGTAAATGAGGTGGGCGGAGTCTCTCCAGTCTCTTATAAGAACAGCTAACTTCACTAACACAACTTTCCTCAATAACCCAATAGGGGCCCAGAAAATGCTTGTGTAGTTCTGTTGCTAGCCTGAGCTACAGTTATTCCATTGAAATATTCAAATAGGTAGTAGCTGCGCTTGAAAACAGTGCGCTCTATCCCCCTTCAATATGCTCTCCCCACAAACTTATGCCAACTTACACCCAACCAATCTGCGTCCGAGTCATGCCCGAGTCACGCCCCATCACGTCCATCAGTTCTTCCACATGGATTTCGGCGTTCGCCGCGCACACGTTTATCCCAAATTTCCTTTCCGGGAAGATGTGGCACGCAGGCTGTCCATTGTTCGTGCGTTTTGTGCTGGGGCCATCGCCCGCACCCGTGGACTGGGCTCCTAGAGCCACAGGCCACAGAAGAAAGATAAAAGGAATTGAGACTCCGCTCACAGTCAAATTGCCCTCGCTTTGTGTTTTCTTTCTTCAACCACAACCACGACCACCACAATCGTCCCTTGTGCCCTTTGCTCTAAAGCAAGCTCTTTCAACCACCAGCTTTCATCGCTCATACCTTTCACATACCACCACCACCACATATACTAGCGACATGCAGTTCAACGCCGCTTCTGCTTCTTCGTTCGCCGCTGGGTCTGCCTCCGGTGCCACTCGAAACTACTTTGGCGCTGCCGTCCACGTCGACGTCGATGGATTCAAGATCCCACAACTTCCGCTCGCCGGACCAAGCCACCAGCCGATTACCAACAACCAATTTCCAAAGAACGCAGATTCGCTTTCCCCGTCCAAGGTGAGCTCCTCTGAACTCTTATGCCCATTGATGCTGACAATCGGCTGTTGACCTTCGCACAACTAACAGAAGATTGCTAGACGACTCGGAGGAGATGTCCGCTTCCCTTCTCCAGGGAGCTCCGCCGAGGACGAGATTGCAGGGTCCCAGTCACCCTCTCCCAATCCCTTTCAATCAATCCGACCAGCGTCACGTTTGGCGAGATCTGTGGCACCGTCACCAGCGCCAACAATGTTGCAACGAATCCACGAAGACATTGGGTGTCTCTACGCCCTCGAGGCAGAGCAAGGCGAAGAAATCAAGACCCTCGCGAAAGAGGTACTCTTCGTAGCCTACAAGGTCTTGCTTTCGATGCCCGGAGACCTTTCCAGCCGGTATCGCGCGCAGATTGCTGAGATATTGGGAGAGGGAGTGGAGAAGAGAACTGTCGAAGACACGGAGGAGATAAAGGAGACGGGAAGGCTCCCAGAGCGGATGCCATCTTGGGACATGGGATATCTAGGGAGAAGGTACGTTTGCTGCTGCAATCGTGTGCACCATCTGATGCAACGCTGACGATGGACCCACAGTACAACCCACATCCTTCACAATGTTACCACACCGACAAGGTCCAGCATGCCACCTCCCTCATCCATCCCATCGAGGAAGCGCCTGCGGGAGGAGGATAGCCTCGAGGACGTCCTCGAGGTTGAGAACTCCCTTTCTCTTTCGAGGAACCCCTCGATCAACACCATTTCCTCTAGCGAGGATTCTCCTGCCGCTAAGAGGCCTCGTCTGGAGACATACGAGCCCACGGTCGACGAGCGAGAAGATGACGCGATGCTGGGCCTCATCTGGGGCCGGTACTTCAGCACCACCCAGGAGGACGGAGACGATGGGGAGTATTCGCCGTCAGACGACGAGATGGAGGACGTCGACGAGGCCGAGTGCAACAGCGACACGGAGGTCGAGGAAGAGGATTTGTCCATCTTCGCCCTCACTCGGGGCCTCCCCAACGACGTCCTCGGCTTCATCAAAGAAGCCGCACTGCAAGAGGCCGATCGTCTCGCCGAGGAGGGTGCCGCCGCCGTTCCTCCCAGCTCACCAGCCTCAACAGCCATTCCCATCCACTCCTTCGGCACCGCCGAAGAACGCCCACCCGTCCCTGCGCCCCGCCCTGTACCCCTGGCACCCAAGCGCCTCCAGCGCTCTAACGAGCGCATTACGATCAACGAAGACGGCTCGATTGAAGCCTTCGATTATACCCAGACGGAAGAATACGCGGATCGCATGGCCTGGGAGAGGCATCTGTTCGTCACTCACGGAGGGGCCGGGTTCGACAACCGTGGAGGGCCCTGCGACCTGGCGGCGGATCTCAGAGAGATCACGCAGGTGGGGCCAGGCGGGAAGTTGCTGGACTGCCATAGGTGGCAGTATCGGTTCGACGAGCAGGCGTGGCGGTACTTCGAGGTGTCGTAGGTTGTTGTGGAGTCAGAGGGAGGAGGCTCGTTGAGTTGGGAGTCGATGAAGTAGGG
>MPNV01003588.1:319857-385271 GCA_013376435.1 Cyclocybe cylindracea
TCGGGGAAGGGTCAGGATTATCTGATCCCTTTGTTCTCATTTCTTTATTATCTTATCTTTCTTTCATCATCTCGGACTTGTATTTTTATCATCGCTTCTTGTCTCTCTCTCGCATCGTCTCGCTCTCCGCCTTTGCATACCCTATTTATTGGTTCTGAATATCATCTGCGCCTGCTGTTCTCGGTCTCCTCATAAACAACGGAGTGAAATATCATCAAGTCACTGAACAATAAAATGAGGGAATAGAAGCGTAGAGTACCGCAATTTACAAAGAATTGGAGAGCCCAATGAGCCCATTTGTTAGCCTTTCTTTCTGCGTCGATGGAAAAGGTAAGAAAAGGCGCCTCTTTGCTCTGATGCGCGTCGTAAGCTATCCTTTGCACTGGCCACTTGGTTGTACTCTGCCACCTCACCAGAAGGCAACCTTTATCTCTCCATCCGTATATCATCCCTCGAGTCATCGTCCGCCTCCTCACAATTTCCACCTCTACATCGCCACTCAGGCAAATGACCTCAACTTCCCCCAATAACCCAGAGCGTCATACAACGCCGCGATCTTCGTCCGCCCATCAAACAATCCCTTTATCCAAAGATCCCACGAAGCCAGCCCGTCGAATGGCAGACTGCTCCCAAGGCGCACCTCGACGCGCTTTACGCTGTGCGGAGGTACATCCCCATGATGGAAATCTTTTGGAATGGGAGCTGACGGACGGTCTAATGTAGCGTGTTATGCGTTCAGACGATCAGGGCGACACGGACGATGCTCTCCCCGTTCTGAGCAGCGTTTGGGATGTACAATATCCTGTCGCCTCCGCCACGACACGGGCGGCGCCAGTTCCGTGCCACGCAAGATCGAGCACACTGCGATCCAGTACAGTCGAAAGGGAAGATCGGCGGTATCCCTCGAGATTGCCAGACCGCCACATAGCAAGGCGAAGAGGGAGGACTTAGTGGCGCCCTTTCTCTTGTCCTACTGAGCAGCTGGCTGAGCCAGTATTGGCAGCCACACAGACACGTCGGACAGGCCTGCCCTAGAAAAGAACCGGATGTTCCTTGAGAACACGCGCAGGTCTTTACACATAGTCCCAAGTCTGAAGCAGTAGTCGACCGCTCTTCGGAAGGGGCAATCGGCTTGGATGCCCTCAGGCCAATGATATTCTAATATGCCCCTCAGCTATCAATGGCCGACCTCTTCAACGGCGTCAGAAGCGGGAGCACGAAAGCGGGCACTCACGCGTATAGGGCAATACGGCCGATGTGGTGCAGCAGTCGCAGACCTGTCCTGGCTGGAAGATCCTGGAAGGACCCGTAGCGTCTCCTCGTCGGAACAGGCATAAGCAGCGCGACCAAATGAGGAAGAAAAGGTACTTGGGGAAAATGAACGAGGGGTCGTCGTCGGAGAGAGAAGGGTCAAAGATTGAGATCGTGCGATCACTGAATTATCTGATCTTTCGGAGTTTATAAGCTTTTATCTTATCTATACTTTATCGAGAAAACCTCTAGGGGTTGTGTACTAAGAGAATACGAAGTGAACGTACATACATATTCCATTATCATGGCTATTTGTATCCTTGAAGCAACCACTTTTGAATCGCTACAAGCACATGCAGAATGGAATCAAATGTATTCGAAAATCGACGTTTGGGCCCTCGTAGGACAACTAACCGACGGAGCTTGCGACAAAAATTCTGGGTTGGGCCGTTCCGGAAGGATGAGAAGGCGGTTAGTACCAAGAGCTCCCCTGGTCCCAGCCCATCCCAAAGACCCCACACCAGAATTTTTGGTCTCGTGCTCCAACTAAGTAGCCCATTTACGAAAAGGCGTCCCTCCGGGTTTGACCCACAACCAGCATAAACGATGCGTCGGCCGGTGACAGCTTGGCAGTCGTTTTTGGAGGAACGGCGAGTAGAGGTGCACCTGACAATGCACTGTCAAAGGCAGAATCCTCTTTGAGAATTCCGCCCAATCTCGCGTTCTCAGTAAACTCGCATCTGCCGCCGGCCGGGTCTGCCAGGTGTTATGCGCAGAATGGTGGAGGCGAGATTGGGAGGATGCCGATGAAGATCTTCGAAAAGATGTATCAATGAGAGAACAGGTGTCCCGACCCAAATGACGAGTGCATGGATGACGCCAGCAACGACAACCCATTGTATGTACCTCAAATCGCTTAAGCATCATTATCGATGCTCCAGTCGGTCCTTCAACAAGGAAGCAGGAGCTGACACTGATGGTTAAGCACATCGTAAGGAGTTGTACAGTATGGCCACAGGCTCACCTGTGAGGAATTTGACACGCATGGGATCCTTTGCTGATTCTATCCAAGGAAATTGAAGACGAACCGCGTTGCACTCCTGGTGTTTCCCAGCATAGAACTGCCACAGAACTGACCCGGAGAGCATCGAGGAAAGCACGAAACATGGCATGGTACGCTGTGTAAAGAACTCAAAGTACTTGAGCACTCATCTCATAGAGTTCAAAGATGAGGTTTTCCCTCACTAGTCGACGGGCTAGGATAGCATGTGAATCGCTCGCGGCAATGCGACAGCTACGACGCAAGGCGGTGAAGGGAATCTTCTCGCATTGCACGAGATGGTACGAGAGGCAGTTTCATCAAGAGGGCGGTGAGAGTCGGAGACAAGACTGAATTGTTATCTGATGGAGTAGTTTCATCTTATCGCTTGCCCCGCCATCTCCACCAAGACAACATTAGCCTAAGGGATCTTCAAGACGGCCAAAAAACTAGGGGAAAAGGCCAAAAAGCGGGCATCAGGTAACTCAAATTGGACTTCAGGTTTTCAAAAGATGCTCTTCCTTTGCCCGGCTGGCCGTAAAACGTTCGATTTTTTATAAGCCGCCTTACCTTCGAGTCAATGTTACGTGAGCGCGTCTGTGCTAATCGCCAGACAGGGGCTACAGCGGCGTCAAGAATTTGGTCTCGTTCTTTTAGATGCGGCACAACGGTTCCTAAGACAACCTCCTTTAATTCCTCATATACTTACTGAGCTGACAGAGCCAAGCATATAGCAAGGGTATATAAAATCTGGCAGAGCACACGGAAAGAAAGCACTTGCTATGAGAAGAAACCTTGTTGGGAGAGATAATGCTCATGCTCTTCCCGGTGTTCCACGACTTGCTTGTCCACAGATGATCTCCAGACAGGCATGGCAGCCTACATCATCTCAGCAGAAACCTTTGAATAAAGCAGGAAAACTTACATAGGCGACCATGTCGTACAGTGCGTCCAAAAACCAATTGGACCTATAACTCGAGCCGCGCGTTGACGCCCTGAAGAGAGTTGTGATGAGGTCGGCTGTTATATGGGTCTCCCCACTCTCCATCCCTGCCAACAGGAATTTAGCTTTTTCCACCACCACGAGTGAGAATGTCGCACCTTTGAACAAAGCCGATGCCGCCTGCTCCGGTGTGAGTCCTTCGTCTGCGCTCTCGATCTTCCGGACGATGGCAGGCTTCGTCCGGTTCTCCTCATCGTAGCCTGGCGTGAACATCGCAGGTGGGAAGAAGATCTGCACGTCCACACCGTAGAGCATCAGTTCGGACTGCAGCGTGTCTGCGAGACCTCGGAGAGCATGTTTGGGGGGAGCGTATGATGCCCAGCCGAGGAAAGACATGTATCCCAATGTGGAAGATACGAACACAATCTTCGAGCCTGCTTTGTGCTGCTTGACCATCTTCTTAGCTGCTCCCTGAAGGGCCGTATGAGATGTGTGCAAGAAAGAAGAACTCTGATAGAACGCACCCAGGCCGTCCAAGCTTGCACCCAGTACCCATTCGTCATTCCGTTCACTAAGTCCTCCTCGGTCATCTCCACGAAGAACATAGGTTTCGAGGCGCCGGCACACATAACTATCGCATCAGGGGCTTGACCTCCGAACGGCTCACAGACGGCTTCGAGTGCCTCGGTTGACGCTGCAGCCGTGTCCAATGCGTGCGAGTAGGCTTTCAGGATTTGCGACGGGCTTACGCGTTCTTTCTGAACATTGTCAGCAATAGATGCAAGTTGTAGTTCATTGAACGGTACCTCAAGTAACGCGGAGGCCGCGTCCAAATTTTCCTTGTTTCTCGCGACAATTGATACATGTGCTCCCTTTCGCGTCAGAAGCTGAGCAAGGCTGAGTCCTAAGCCAGTGCTACCACCTGTGATATAGACGTGCTTAAGTGTACGTCAGTCAGGATTTATTCACTTGGCTTCAACCACCAAGACACACCTTGCCGTCAGGATTCCATTTCTTTGAGAACAGACCCATACCCTATCGTCTTGACTCTTGAGGGTAATGCAGTATTGGTTGCACCCAAGTGGTCGTGGGAAAGTCGCGCGGCAGCCTTGACTCACGTGCTCGCTATTTGTCTCTGATTGGCACCTACGGCGCCACTTAGCCTTTCTTTCCACAACCATGAACACCCTCTTGCCATCGTGGTCGAGTATTCTCTCCGCAAGTCAAGGGAGCTTTCTCAACGAAGCTCAGAAAGAGTCTGTACTCAACAGACTTGGTTCTAACTTCGTTGCGAGTTAGCACCTTTGTCAGCGGATGTTTCATGTTCGACTTCGGTTTTTATGGTGTCCATGTCTAAGGTTAACTCTTCAACGAAATATCATGAGGCTTCCGGCTTTCGTGTTTCTACCAACACCTGCAAAGGTCTTGTGCCACATATTATGCCGAAAAGTATCCAGATAGCCCTAAAACCATCGCAGTTGGAGCTATTGCTCTATCAACAAGCAGGTGAGGCATTTGCATCCTCCAATTCTCTCATCTTATGCCATTCTAGCGTACTGCGCAATCGGAGTTTAACAAGGCAAAAACCATTAGTTTTCCCGTCCTCATCTCTGCTTAGCATGTGGAGTCCTCGGAGAGATTAAAAGGTGCCATAGCTGCATATCGATAAACCTCTGTTAATGGTCAAGATAACGAATCTTCGACTCCCTCGGTCATTATCTGCGGCGATTCTTGCTGTGCCCTGTTGGGATTTGGAATCCAGAAACCTCCAAACCTCTCTCTTGCTGCGCTTGACTGGAGAATACCCCGCGTTTTGCCTCTCTCTTCCACATGACTTGCCGGTTAATTTGGGCGTCTATGAATAGCGCTGGTCAACTGAAAGGCCTGCTAATTTAATCCTTTCACCGTAAATTGCTCACTCAGAAGGATGTTTTGTGATCCCACTCCGCTTTCTGGCTTCTCTTCTTAGTCTCTTGGCTGGTTACCCGTCTCCACTTTCGGATTCATCAACGTCGTCGCCAGATTGCCTCACCCCAATATTCACCGAGAATCTACCTCGGTGCGCGTGCACGGGCATGAAGGCGTCGCACGGGTTCCTCCGTAACTTCGCCGCTAGAGGTAATTCTGGTCGCTTTGGGCCAATCCGGCGACAGAATTCTGAAGGACAACGTCTGCGATGCGTGACTACGTTTTTCCGTCTTCAGGGTATAAAAGTTCGTGTTGAGACTCCCAATCGGTAAGTCGCTTTACTGCTGAACATAACATGAAGCTCTCTGGTCTCGCAGCTCTCGCATTCTTCGCCCACAGCGCGTCAGCGCACTGTGCGTCAATGTCCAATCATTTTTCCAGCCGCTCTTGTTAACACCTCTGTAGACATCTGGACGACGCTCATCGCGGGCAGCACCACGTCCAACGCGGCTGTCCGCCAGCCCATCAACAACTCGCCCGTCACCTCCGTCACCTCGAACGATGTTCGCTGTAACGTGAACCCTAGCCCCGCGAGCGAGACTGTCTCCGTCGCCGCTGGTAGCACCATCGGATTCAAGCTCGACAACACGCTGTATCACCAGGGCCCTGCTGCCATCTACCTTGGCAAGGCCCCGGGCTCTGTCGCCAGCTGGGATGGAAGTGGTGCTAACTGGTTCAAGGTACCGTATTTTTTAACTAATAGGCCGGGTATGATAGTTAGGCCACTAACCACGGCATTTGAAGATTGCTGAATGGGGCGCCACCTTCAACCCGTTCCAATTCACCGACTTCAACGCCAACCAACTGACAACGACTATCCCTGCTTCTACTCCCTCCGGCGAGGTACGTATTTCTTCCTTTCGTTGCCTACCGACCCTACAACCGCTGACGCCACTAAACAAATGCGCAGTATCTTGTCCGCATTGAGCAGGTTGGTCTTCATGTTGCCGGCGCTCCTCAATGGTACATATCTTGTGCACAAATCAACGTCACCGGAGGAGGATCTGGGAACCCGATGAAGGTCAACATCCCTGGATACGTCCCCGCTTCAGGTAAGATCAGTGACGAAAGCTTTTTTGGTGAATGCTGGATTGAATCTTTCGTAGACCCCGGCTTGACCGTCAATATCTACAACCCGGTGCCAACTTCCTACAGGGTAAGCAGCTTCGGTAGTTCGGTGATCACTAATAGTGCTGATATATTTAATAGGTTCCTGGGCCTGCCGTCTGGCGAGGTTGAAAAGAAGATACGATTCCTCATACCCGTTAAATGTGCAACAATTTAGATTCGTTTTTGAAAGACGAATTAGTTATAATCAAGAAGAATGTAGCGGATGTAGAGCAAAGAGCGCCCAAGACAAGAGTGTTGACAGAATCTGAATTCTCCCTCCATGAAGGACCTCTCGTCTGCGAGCCCGAGGACCCCGCCGTTGCTCGACGATTCCGGTCTGATGACCCAATAGGAAATTAGCGCTCAGTCGCCAAGGAAAAACTAAAAGCGCCGAAAAGAATAATTGTACGCACGTTTCCCTCTGAAATCTTTCGAATGAACTTGAGCACGAAAGTGGTACCAGAAGGTATGGATATGGTCGTGTTCCACAGTGGATATGAGGCGTTAGAAAGTGGAATCTAAGCCGAAAATCGAATATCAATCCTGCGACGCAGCGACCGCCTTGATGGATGGAGATACGAGCCGCAGAGTCCGGATTCCAAGCCTACGAGTCGCATGAGGTTACCAACGACTAAGATTTTCTGCAGAAAATTGAGGGCCTTTTTTATGGGGTTTATCAGTAAACGCCCTTACCTGACCGGCCGGCAGAGCCATCCGTTTTCGCCGCCGTTGGCTGAGTGCGCATGATCCCCTTCCTGATCGTCGAATCTCATTAGATTGTGAAAGCATCGGGCGTGTGTAAGAAATCGTACCATTATTGGATCCTTCGTCGGTCGATGTGTAAGCATAGCTCGATAAGACGGTGGGCGTTCCGTACAGATGACAAGTGAGAAAACATGTTTGTTTAGGTTTCCGTAGGCATTATTAGGCTCGAGACGAAGTCATTCGCCCATCTTCCTGGGATCCAGCCTGGAAAGCAACATAAATGGGTGTTCTGTAACATTTCTGGTGAGTGCATCTACCCTCATCCTCCAGGTTTCGGATGCTAGAGATGTTGAAGGCGTCCCGCAACGCGATGGGATAGCAGAGTCTAAAAATAGAATGATGTGCGCCACACAATATTTAGAAGGTCGGCCCACGAACTCTTGAACGTCGCCTTCGAATGGGAGACATCAGAGGGTTCCGATGATTCTGCCTAAAATTATCTGTTCTGACCATTGCCTAAGTATTCATCAATAAGCTGAAATTGTAACCCTGGGGCCTGTTGGACCACGTAGTTTCGGAGATAAGTGTGACGCCAGGTATTAATGCCTCGACACTGATACTATTTTTCGTAAACTGGACACCGTGATTACACTCACTTCTCCAAAAAATACATAAAGAGCAACTATTAGCTACAATTGCTTCAAATTCCAAACTTGAATTGCTCGTCAATCAGAGACTGCTGACCAGTTAGTAACACCTTTTTCTTCCTTTTATTCTGCCGGCGTTCAATTCTACCCACACTATCACGCACCAGATCCAAAGCGTTCATCGCCACGACGAAGTGATAGTCTGAGATCCAGAAGAGCCGGTGGTCGCTTGACGGTTAGGATCCGACTCCCAAATAACCTGGAGTAAATAGGCGCCCAAGGTCAGCTACGAATAGCGGAAGACACATTTGTACGCACCGTTCCATCTGATTGCTTTCGAATAAATTTGTACTGAAACGTGGTACTTGCTGGGAGCGAGATAGTTACGCTCCAAACCGGGTAAGCTGCGGATGAGAGTGCAATCTAGTTGAATGGTCAGATCCGTACTTTAGCACCAGAAAGGTAGAGACACTCACTGCAGCTGCAGGGCTCCAAGACCCAAGTTGGGAGATGCTACCAACGATGAAGATGTTCTGCCATACGTTCAGCATTGATCCTAATGGGTCCATCGCTCAGCCCGATCTCACCTCGCCCCATACGGTGGTTGCAGTTTCCTGGAATGTGACAGAGACAACGGGAGGAGGTACAGTACCACCACCTCCAGCTCCCAAAGCACCCGTGTGTATGGCGATGGCGTTTCGGGCGGGGACCGTTACGGAGAATGATCCACCTGATACCGTGACGCTGTTGGGAGCCGTGAGCATTTTCCCTGTAGCTGTTAGCAATCGAAGAAATGCACTCACCCAGTTCCGGTACAAGTTCCCGAGGAGCTACTGCCACTTATCACGTCGCAGTATTGTCCATCAGGAAGCGAGGTGCTGAAAGTCGCCGTCCATGCTGAATCTGCGTTATTGATAGCAACGAATCCAAGCGCGCCTATTCATGAAATAGGGTCAAATTCGGTTCTCGCGCGAGGATGGTGCTACTACCTCTTCCAAATGCGATCTGCTGCGACTGCGGCGATATCCAGTTGTTGATCGCCGCAGAACCGACGTTATTTCTGAATCCGACCATACCGCTTATGGCAGTATAGCGATGCTGGCAGAGCCATCCGTTGGCGCCGCTGGTTGCTGAGCATGTTCCCGTACCTGAGATAGAGGTGAGGAAAAACGGAGAGACAACTATAGCGGGAGCATGAGCATGTACCGCTGTTGGGAGAACCAGCGTCATTCGACGAGAAAGAATAACTCGACAAGACGGTCGGCGTTCCATAAGGGTGGGCGAGGGAGAAGACGTGTGCGGTGACGTAGATGTTTGAGGCGGCGTTATACTTCAGTGAGCCGCCATTCTGGGGGAGGCTCATTAAGATCATAGCAAGTACTACAAGAGAGGAGAGGGCGTACTCGTTCAGTGTCATGGTTTGCCACAAACACATTTGCCTGACTTGAAGCGATCCATCCTGAAAGGCAAGGAAGTTGAGATACTTGAGTCAAACGAGAGTGCGAACATTCTTGCCTCTGTTATCGAGGTTCTGGAGAGAGGAAATCCCTCCGGAGTTGAAGGCGTCCCTCACCGCATAGGTGTATCGGAATCTTGAAGCCGTGCGGTTAGTAAGATAACGCCCCATATTTTTAGATATGAACGAACTCTTGGACGTCGCCTGTAAGGGGAACGTAAGAATTCGGGCGCCACAATTATGATAAATGACGTGGCGCTCACCATTACCCGTATATTCTGAAGGCTGGACGGCATCTCCAGAACCGTAGATCGCTTCTTGGGTGATGTACGTCGTTGTTGACAGTCTGCTCAAAATATTGGCTATGTCTCCGGCTGCGATGTCTGTGTGAGCCCGGATTAGAGACATCTGGTCCAGGGGCGGTCTGTCTAAAATTACGTTTGGCGGCGTCGAGCCTCAGTCCATCCACTCCAAGCGACAGCAGGTCGTTGGCGTACGCCGCAAGTCGGCCGCGCACGTAGTCCGTCCCAGTTGCAAGGCTGAAAGTATTCAATAGGTCAAAGGCTGGAAGCGAGGGCATTTCGGAGGCGCTTACTCGGCAAGGTTGCTGAGCTCACAGGTCTGCACTTGCTGCCGGTTGCCATAGTCAGAGATATCATCGTTGGAGGTCAGGCCGCAGTGGTGGAAGTCCTACGAGTTGTACAATTTGCTTTAAAAAAGGCTGGACGAAGAAGTGTACTGAACACAAATACCTGATTTTGGTAGATACCAGGATAGTTGTAGTGGGTGAACGAGCTTCCAGCGACGCCTGTACCAGACTGGATTCCAGCCATATGGTTGAATATGGTGTCTATCGTAGAGGTGAGACGATGATTCGATCGTGAGGCTGAACAACTGGCCTACAATGACGCCAACACCAGCGGCATGGCAAGCGTTGACCATTCTGGAAATATGTGTTGGCGAATTCTTTGAGAGGATTCGTTTATTGCCTACCTGGAGAACTGGGAGCGATCGCCCCGCTTTGAGGTCAGGATGTAGGAGACTGGCTGATAGTCCGTCCACCATTGGGACCCGGAAATGTGCTCAGTTGGTGGACTAACTAAAGGATGATAAGAAAATCGGCTTCAATTTTGTGAGTATCTGAAATATTCACCTTGAACAAATCCGTAACCTGCAGGACCAAGAAAATTTGTGCATTCGCTGGCGATGCTGTCCCAGTTCCACTCGAACATTTGAACGATGACAGACTTGCTTCCCGACGGTGCTCGGGAGCGCAGTACATCGTGATGGACCCTGACCTCCTGAGGGAGAGCAAATGCTGCTGGGACCAACGATAAAAGAGCTGCTAGAATCTTGAGAGACCGCATGGCTAGACCTGGGGTAAACCTTTGCGGGGGATCCTCTCGGTTTTAAGGCCAGCCGTTTCGCCTTATTTAAGAACTCCGAGAAATTGCAACCTCGAACAGAATCGACAGGCTGCCATGTGGCCGGCTTTTCTTCGAGCGATTTAGGCGACCGATCTACGAAGAGCACCTACTAAGGCGCCTTCCTGTTGGCTGGCTGGTCAGCCGCCGCTCTGAGACGAAATAAGGTGCAGGGTATGGTCGCGTGGCTTGCATGGAAGGGCAGTGGCGTTGATTGCTCTTCCCCGATGGGCGCCGGAAGACAAAAACGAAGGCAAAGATCCAAAAAGATATCGGCTCGAGGTTGAGACGGAGGTTATGATATGGGAAGCTGTGCCACGTGCGCGAGGAAACGCATGTCATGTTCCTGGAACTACTATCCCGATATGTCCAAATGCGGGGAAAGACTGCGAGAACCGCGAGAGCCGCGTACGAGGCGTACGATGTTGGAACACCTATAATCATGGGTTTACTTGCATTAGAATGGAAGATCAAAGCTCATAGCACTTTCTGGTTGATCCCTGGAGGGCAATACTTTTTTGGGATCCTTACGCGTTTCTCTCTTACTGATGTCCTGGATAGTTTACACAGGTTTGCACGAAGTAATGCTAGGCTCAGTCTTCTGACGGTACTCAAATTCTGATTGGAAGATCTCTTGGTAACTATGATGTGGGTCTCAGTGTTTCTTCTTAACCTTATCTGCGACTATTTTCAAGCGTCCTATGTCGGCGGTCTCAGAGCCGAATGACGATCGTGGCACATGAAATCCTCTTTTTGCAGATTCTTCTTGCCCCCTAATTGGTCATGGAGCGCGACGCGACGCGTCATGCAGCCACGTGACTTTAAAGCCGGGCCGACAGCTACCATTGTCAAAGGCTTGGGAAGATGAGGTTGAACTTAACAGGATTCCTCATGCTTTTTGCCATTAACTAGCTCGTCGTTTCGCTACCCTCTTGATATGTTCCTGAAACTGGTTGGGAGAGCTAGCATTTGGACCTTGGCTAGAACGGCCGGTCCGTTATGTAGCAGAGGCGGGCCGACGGGACTATATAATGGGGCAAGAGCCAGATGTTTCTCGACTTCCGCAACATCCTTCACCACTCCCACCTTGAGCAAGATGTCCGACCCACTCACTAAAGTCACTGCAGCGCTCAAGTCTGAGCATATCATCCCGGACGTGATCCCAGAGTCAGTCAAGTTCTCACCATCGGTCCTGTTCTCCATTACCTGGCCGTTGAATGGAACGGAGGTCGTTTTGGGCGACAAGGTCGAGCGGAATCTCACCTTGGAGGAACCTCAGATCAAGATTCTTCCGTTACTCGCCCCGGAAGGTGCTAGCAACAAGGGTGACGAGATATCGTACACATTGGTCATGACGGACCCCGACGCACCGTCTCGCGCCGACCCAAAATATGGACAATGGAGGCACTGGATTGTGAGTTATCTCAAACACCACTAGGCGATAACCTTATAACTTTGATTCTGTAGGTGACGGGAGTCAAATTACCGGCTGCCAACGCCGCCGAAACCGACGGGGTATATGCGTTCAAGACACACGCTGCAACGACGCCTTATTTCCCTCCAGGACCTCCTCCAGGATCTGGGTTTCATCGCTATGGTACGTCACACATTAGTCTACAGTGATGTCACTCATGATCATGTGTAGTCTTCCTTCTGTTTGAGGAACCCGCCGAAGGTATTTCTATTCCAAGCAATGCTGTGGAGCATAAAGCCGAGCCGCCCACCCGGCGCAACTGGAATGCGTTCAAGTTCGCAGACGCGTACAAGCTGAAGCTGGTTGGCGCCAACTATTTCTTGACGAAAGCCACGGAGTAATTGTCTTTCAAGTTTGAGGAGAAGTGTAAGATAGCTAGGCGCTTCTTGAATGAATATTTGATCTTGCCAGTACACCGGTTATCCTCCTCAAGGCAATGTTCCGCAGTTCTGGGACACTGAATGACGGTTATGTTTCATTTGTTCAATAATGACCTAAGAGGTAATAGATTGTACAGTTGCCCTTCTGGCATCAGTAATACTGGCGAATTTTTCTTCGACTGTTCCTCTCTTCCAGAGCGAGGACAAGTTTATCCCCTCCAAACTGCGGGACCTGGGACCTATACACCAACAATTAATCAACAATAAATATCTGGAGCACGCGATGCCTACCCTGTAGGAAGTGGGAATCGGGTAGTAAATGTTGACGGAAAGGCCGGGATCTTAGGAGACATTGAGACGACCGAAGAATTCAAGGAAACAACTTCCTCTACCCACCTGACATGGAGACATAGCCTGGGATCGAGACACCACCGGGCAAGGAGCCACCTCCGTTCTGGACGTTGATCTGCGCGCAAGAAATATAAAATTGCGGCGCCCCAGCGACGTGAAGCCCAATATGTTCAATGCGAACGAGGTACTGCATGAAGCCGTATGAGTAAACAGCAACGGGCATGGATATTAGCTGACGACTTACTTGACCAGAGGGGACACGGGGAAGGGTGGCGGAGAGCTGGCTTTGTCCCTCAGTCACGAACTTGAACGGGTTGAAGGTAGCGCCCCATTCTGCAATCTAATGGCTGTTTAGAATATTTTATTAATGCTCAGAGTGAGCGACCGACCTTGACCCAAGACGCGCCGCTGCCGTCCCACGACGCAACAGACCCAGGCGCTCTCGCGATATACATCGCCGCCGGGCCTTGGTGGTAAAGGGTATTGTCGAGCCTGAAGCCGATTGTGCTGCCCGGGCTGACATTCACCGTCTCGGATGCAGTGGTGAACGCCGTGTTGCAGCGCATATCCTGCGAGCCGACGTTCTCGACGGGGGAGTTGTTCCTTGGCTGGCGGACGGCGTTCATGCTCGACGTGCCGCCTGCGATGAGCGTGGTCCAAATGTCTGTGTAGGAGAGAGGGGGCGGTCAGCACATGAGCGCTGGGGATAAATGCGGTGGGAAGACGTACAGTGCGCGGAAGCGCTGTGGACGAGCGCAGCGAGCCCCAGGATAGGTGCAAATTTCATTGTTAATGGCACAGAGGGCGAAAGTGTTTCGAGCTCGTTTGGAAACGCTTTGGCGAATTATCCTGGCCTTTTATAGTACTTGAGCACCTCCGCCCTGTGAGCGTCAATACATGGATAATTTTGCCGCGGTGAATGAAGCCAAGGCCATTCTAAGGAGAAATAGTCTAGAGAAGGTCAGAGGTCCATACTGCCAAGACGGACTCAAGTCCGCTCGTATTTGTTGAGTTCCGACAGGTTGATTGATGGCCATTCGCCATTCGTTATGATTGAAGGAGTAGACAAGACTCAGCCAAGACGCTATACCATTTATTTAGAGACGCATGGAATTGCACGTTCTTTTGTCACGCCGCGCGTGAGCGCTAATTTCAAAGTAGCGCTGTGATAGCACACAGGCAAATCGATAGAGCAGCGGAGGGACCTCAAGCACAGAATGGTAGACAAGAACTTCGAGCTGAAGCACAGCTTCACAGTGGGGAAATAGACACCAGAAAGAGCAATGTCTAAGACGCCTGTTTGCCAGAATAGCTACCAATGGGTAAATCGACAACGCACACCTGAGCATTAGTCAAGGCCTCACGTCGGCGGGGTGACGTGCACACCGAAAACCGAGCTCCAACGGGGAATTGGCAACAGAATACGCGGGAGCAACGTTACCTTGTGTCCAGCTTATGCGTCGAATAAGAGCTCACATGAGTGAGCAGCCAACCGATGATTTTCCTTTCAGCTTCCATTGTGGCGCTTTCTGAGCCTGGGAAGGATGATGGAAGCAATAGGTCGCGAAGGTAGGTGAAACGCGAGGCAAGGTTGGCTGATCCCTCGGAAAATACGGAGTTTTGAAGAGCACGTTTAAGAGTTTCTGAGGTGTTCTTACGAGCGCGTCCACATGCGCCACCCATCAGTGAGAGACTGGGCTATCCTAAAGGGGCTTTCCCTAGAGAGTTATCCCGAGGAACAATTGTGCTGGAGCAGCGACTAAGACAGGGCGGAACTAAGATATACAAGTAGGTGCAGTCTGAGGTAATGTAAAATTAAAGAAGATCGAAAGTTTTGACACAAACCAGTTGCTGGGCTTGTGACGGGGTGAGCCAGGAAGGCAATCACGTAGTCGTCCTGGTTTCCTCCATCCGCATTAAAAAAACCGCGCAGTCTTAGGCTAGAGATGCCCTTGCACCAGAAATTTGTAGCTACCCTAGAATTGACTCCTGAACAAGAATCCCGTACCACTTGAACCGGTCAGCCAGGCACCAAATACAGTATTAAGGACTCGGATCACCTTGGCGGAAGATGGATTGAGATGGCAGCCCGGGGCGGCCGCCTGCATAAAATCCCCCGGTTAAGCTTTTATTTTCTTCTTCCATTTGGATTGAGGAGACCCTTGGGAAGAGAGCAACATTATGCGGTAAATTATGTTGCCCAAGAAGGTAAATGTGGCGTCATGATCTCTGACATCATTGACATGTCGAGTGCCATTGATGCAAACAAAGTCCATTGTAATGATGTTTTAAGATGATACGAGTGTTTATTTACCTTCAGAACGAGCAAACGAGGCCGAACTAACTGTCTTGAGGCTTGGTCATGCAAATGTGCGACAAAGTTGTGCGGTTCGCGCAGATTCTGTCCAAAAGCTGCTCGGTTAATAGACAACGGTTTCCGCGGACGCGCTACTTTTTCCTTCGAATAAGAAAGCGAAGCGTCCAGGAGACTCTTCTTTCAGCCTCCTTGCCATGAGCTGTCGAGTGGTGTCTCCGAGTCTTGGGCTCTTCTGCAGCATTTTCTTGGCTGGCCCTGGGCCGTGCATCGGGTTCTTGCGTCGCGAACCAGAAAAGGTTCAGATACAAATCTTGCAAATCTAGAATCTTGAAAAATAATGTCGGATGTCGTGAAATGGAAAAGGCGATAAATGTGCAATACTGACTATGTGTGCGTAGTTATGAAACTGAGATCGAAGTAGCTTTCAGTGAGCGATTACACTTGGTTGCCTCGAAGAATCACGCTCGAGGGTGACTGTCTGGTTGTGCTACCGGTTTCCAGCACACGCGGTGGCTGGTTTAGACACTCGTAGGTTGGTGCCCACTTTCTCTCAATCCCACCACTGAGCAAGGGTAGATACTGGTCGGGAAAGTCCCTCGAGTGCCTCAATTCCTTTCCGGAGATCGTCAATGTCCCTGCTGGGTGGCAACTAAGCATTCACGCACTTTCGTAGCGACTGTCTTGATGTGAATGAGTCTCTGTTTGCGCTTTAATACCTAAGAGTGAGGTGTAGCCTAGTTGCTCACCTCGCCGGAAGTTTGACAAGGTGCCAGGAGCTCCAACGCCGTAGCAGTGGATTTGATCGAAGTCTTGAAATCAAAGGCACCAGGAGTCCCGATTATAACATACGTTCACATTGTTCTGAACAGAAAAAAGCAGATGGTGGCATTGATGGCTGCAAGGACGTCGGGATGAGTGTCACTGGTAAAACTTAGCTCAAAGGATGGGTGGGGCTCATGAAGTGTGCAAGAACGGAATCGGCAAGTTCCGAATGAGCGTACTTCTTGCTCAATATCTTCTCGACTCGGATAGGCGCTCGAGCGTAATTATGGTGTTTTCGTGAGTACTCCCTCCTAAGGTCCTCGAAACTCGCTTACGATCGGTTCAGGCGCCAATGCATGAAGTCCAAGAAAACGTAATACCTGTTGTTGCTGCGTGCCATAGAAATTGAACGACCGCGCCTGCGGTTTTTTTCATAAATTGGACTCGTGAAGCCACAAATGCCAAACGACAATCCATGGTCTTCTAGCGAATGGGGTTCCCACTTCGACAGCTGGTGGCAGAAAGGGTCTCTCCACGGTTGGAGGACAAGACGCTGCGACAACATCTCGCAGCCACGCGGTGGGGCTCGTGCTCTTCCTGGTGACGTATACAAGCCGACAAGTCTCGATTTTTTCCCCCTCGAAATCTAAGCAAAGTGAGGGGGGGAGCATCTCGTCGAAAGCACCTTAGCAAGATCGCCGTCCCGAAAGCCTTCCCGCCAAGAATACGTCGAAGTCCGATCCCACAGACCAAGAGGACAGCCAGGATGAAAAGTGCTGTCTTCGGTGTCAATGTGTAGTCATATAAGGTTGGCCACGATGGCCGTCCTTCACACGTAAACGGGTGATTGATGTTGTTACCCTTAGGCACCCTTTTGCGGTCGCAGCACTAAGTGCTTGTTTTCCTATTTAATAGAAGGCAGAACGATTGGTTGGAGAGGAGGTACATACGGCGCACGGGATCTGAACTGGCGGGCGAAGTGCGTCAAACCAGCGCGGCATGTGAGGGGAAGCTGTGTATGATAGCCTGCGCCCATCCTTCAACACTGTCGCCTATCCGGGCTACTGTTGCCTGCTCGATGTGGACCCATTCGCCTGTTGCACCATCGCTGTCCGCGGCCACACTGCACACATACTGAGGATCAATTCCATTGATATGTCTTCCAACAACATTCTTCGTGGCCGTCAGCAGGCAATCACTATCCGAAGGCAGAGAAACATTCCACAAAGGGAAGGCCAGCTGGATATTACGCTGTAGTCGCTTGATTGGTCGATCTGTGTTGTCTGTATACCACGAGGCGTACGAGTTTCCTGAAGCAGGGACTGAGTATTTGACAATTCACTGGCGCCTGGGAGACGTACCAAGACCAGACGACAGAAAAACCGTGTCATTTGAGCATGTTGAGGTACCTTTACCGTGCATCTGGACGAAGGCGCACGAGGATGGTGGGCAGCCGCCACGTATACGCTGCCAATCATAGATGACAACGCTGGCGTCGAAGAAGGGCTCTAGCTAGAAACGACAACGAGATGATCTCGTCAGTTAACAATGCATGCAAGTATGAAAGTTGCTGTACATTATTGTGCGCGGGATCTGTCCTGTAATAAGCCTGCGAGGCAGATGTAGGTGCTGTGCAATCCGATGGGTCCAAGAAAGCCGTCCGTGTTCGTCCAGCCACGAGAAGACTCCTTGAACCTGTTGACCTGAATAACGAAGCAGCCTGTTCGACCGTGCCCAAGTCGTACTGAGGATGTGGTGCCGAGAAATGAACATCTCGCGACACTCCAGCTTGGGTGGCAGGAACAATCATGTAACCCCATCCCTTGAAGTAAACGCCACCAGGCGCAGTCTTCTCGTACAGAACGCAGAAGCCTTGGAAAGGCGCCACTGAATAGAATGATTGGATCGAATCCGGAAGGAGAACTCGAAGGTCTGAACAGTTTCCATGCACACTGAGAAGTGCATGGACGACTTTCCTCCAATCCTGGCGCTGGCGGTCTGATGGCTGTGCGACGTTGTATGTCGAACGGTCGTAATAACCCCATGGAACAGTAAATTTATCAAAACATGTCGCAAGAGATTCGACCGCGTTGGATGTTTGGAAACACATGGATGGAGAGACATCTTCCGCTGTACCGAAGGCTGTCGTGAAGCGGAGATTTGCATGAACAATATACGTGCACAATATAGTTAAGCCTACGAACGATTCGTGAGCTTTATCATAGTAGAGCTGCAGCAAATTCATGCACCTGAGCACAGCTGCCCTAGAATCCTATCTACGGCCCACATCATAGCAGCTGCTTGTCAATCAATCATGGAATGCAGGAGGATGTGAAGTCTGATCGTGAACAGGGAGTCATTAGGGACGGGTGGCGGTAAGACTAACAAGCCAGAACGAACTCCAGAAGTTCAGAAGCTCGACTGATGATTTCAAGTTCCCAGGATCACCCAAGGTTGTGCGCATCGGACTTGCATCGGACGGGCCTTGAAATTTGAACGGTTGCAGGCTCAAGATTTTATTATTCAGATCGTGTTACAAAGATAGCGAGGTGCAAAGATCAGCAGTCAAGATGGGGCATAAATACTCTAATATGATCGCGGGCAAAACCACCCAAAGTCGCGAAGGAGCGAGAGGATTATTGGTCGATTAAGGCTGCCTTAACCTTTGCAGCACTCTCTAATTCGGTGAAGGATCCGCTCTTCAAGCACATACTTCTAAAGATGCCATCCAATTTGTTGATGAGGTTCCAGGGGGTATCAAATTCCACGATCTATGAAAGGGGTTCGTTAGCCTTCAGAAGGCTGCGATCCTCCAGCACGATCACATACCTGGCCTTTATCCAAGACGATCAAACGGTCATAGTCAATAACTGTGCGGAGACGATGTGCAACTAAAGAAGAGTCAGCATGAACGAGGGGAACACGGTCGTGAGAACACACCAGTGAGAAGGAGCGAATCGTTGAACTCCTCGCGAATGGTCTTCTGAATCTTGGCATCGGTAGCAAAATCAATGCTACTGGTCGCCTCGTCAAGAACAATGATCGAGCTGCGTCGAAGGAGGGCTCGCGCCATGGCAATAAGTTGTCGTTGACCTTGAGAGAAATTGGTCCCTCCGGCAGAGACTTTCGTGTCTAATGAGACCGAGGTCTTGCTATCGACATCGGTGGTTGTAGTGGATACCGAGTCGATGGTTTCTTCACGCTCTATGCCATGGACCGATGGAGCCCGGGATTGACTGCGTGACGAGGAAGCACTGTGTTCACGAGAGGTTCTTTGAGAGTTGTGTGAGCTTTCACTGATCATATGGACCCGGTAGAGTACATCAAGGCATTCGGCATCATCATGTTCGCCTAAAAAAGTGAGTTAGAATGCACTTGACAGCGGAAAGAATTCCATCGACCGAATGGATCCAAGTTATCTCTAAGAGTGCCCGAGAATAATGTTGCATCCTAGACGAATCAGCGACATGGTTCCCTTATAAGAAATCTGACTAACTTGTGGTATAAAGGTCTTTAAATGCATTGGTCAATTAGAGCGGAAATAACAGGCTTGAAAGAGAAGGGCGTACTAATCGAGAACGTAAGTCATGGATGCCGATGGTCGAAATGTCGATCCCATCGATTACTATCCTGCCACTCGTGGGGTCGACCTAAATAACCCCGATCAGACAGACAGCGAGGAAAAAGTTCAAGAAACCCACGAAACGAAGGACGCTCATGGCAAGAGTAGACTTTCCACTTCCTAGACGACATCTGATTCAGCACGGAAGGCACCACCATATAGCTCGAAACAATCCAAACCTGTACGACCAAGAAGCCCAACTCGCTCGCCGGCTTTGAGAGTAAAAGATACGTCATGAAGGACTGCTGGAAGGTCAGGAGCATATTTGACTTCCAGATTCTCGACAACAATCAAGGAATCGTTGTTGGAGCCGGATGGCCAATATGCAGGAACACGATTAGACTCAATGACTGCCGGGGGCTCTTGTGGCAAATCCAAACTATAAAAACGTCGGAATGATGACACAGGGAGATAAAAGCTAAAACCCACTATTCGACTACCCGCTCTACGGAGCTGCAACAAAATGGTCAGAAGTGCTTCATTTGGGAGTATTTCAAAGCGTACTTGAGGTCAAGTTCAAGTGCGGTCCAAAAGCGGCAAGCCCAATAAACTGCACGTACGCATTCAGTGCTAGGAATGCCTAATCATGACTAAAGATGAATTACCAGAAGATGTAAATGCCATAGCACTCGTGATACAAAGACCAGCGAGACCGGCTCCATTTGACAGCGTGGCGATGGAAAGTAGCATAGTGACAAGAACACTTAGCGCCCCGAGAACATCAAAATTGAGTAACAGCCATCGGTTGGTCATCCAAAACGTATACCACATCTGACTCAATATGAATGCACTGAAAGATTTACAGCCACAACAAATCATACCTTGGTAGTTGTATCAATCTTAGTGTGAAGGTTATTCAGGAATCGTCGCTCTGCAGAGAACGCCCTGACAGTAACAATGCCTTCGAGTAGCTCGCCGAAGTCGGAAAAAATGGGCGACCTGGTGTTGGACTCCATTCGACGGAGATCTCGCCCGGTGTTAAGGTAGCCGATGGCTAGCTCGCGGTAGGCGAACCCAATGAAGGCCGCTGGAACAAGGAAATAAGGGAAAACCACACTGCATGAAGCTGTCAGCAAGTTTTCCGCAAGTGGGAAGGTAGTAGATAGGCTCACGCAACAGTCAAGATGGCTGCAAAGAAGCTAGCAAGGGAAGAATTCACAGCTTGAAGGGATCCAGCGAGGGAAGAGTCAATTGTTTCTATATCCTGTTGAAAGGAGATCAATAAATGCTAATGAAACTTTCGTGCATCATCATACTTTTCCGAAACGATTGAGCATACGACCTAGGTGATGGCGTCAGCCAGCAGATATAAAAAGGAAAACGAGAAAGCAAACCTTGCGGTGTCGTATCATGGAATCTGAACGTAGCTCGAACAACAGTAACCAAGAGTTGTCTATATGCCAAGCATTGTCAGACCGAGAGTGCAACTTTCGGAACAGAGTACGCACTTGAAAAGAATTCGCGAAGCACGAAGAGCACCCGTATACTGGGCGGTGACAGAAAGGACATTGGCGAGAGCATTGGCAAGTCCGATAGCGGCATAAATTCCAACGTAGAACATAGGATGTTCAGATGCTCGTGGCCAGTTAATACCGAAAAGGGTAGGCATCGTAGTAACGGTCTGGTAGGGGTGCACATGTTGATGATGCAGCAGGTACCCATCCATCGGGACTTCATGTTCAGGAGTGGCGAAAGTGCGGAAAAGGAAGAACGAGGGAGCTGAATCCTTGTATGCCTCGCCCCAGGTCTTGAGAGACATAGATGTCAGATAGACAATGACGGAAGAAATGGAATGATCCACCTTGATCCAAAGTTTTTCGCTGATGCCTAGAAGCTGGACTAGAAGAACGATGAACCCCAAAAATGCCCATGTCCAATACGACCTGGAAAACAAATCAATAATCGCCACATTGCCACCTATCACGCTCACGAGGCTTTTAAGTAGGTCTTATATATCGACCATTTAACGCCACCAGTTTCGCGATGTTCGTCCTTCACAAGCTTTCTTGGTTTCTTGGCCTCGGATGACTTCGGTGAAGCATCCACCATGTCTTCTATGGTACTGGCCTCAGTTACAATCAGGTCCTCCTTGTGTGCATCAACAGCAGCGTCTTGTTCTATTCCTTCTAGAACTCCTTGATCTCGAAGGTCCTTGACGGTGCCTTGGGTATCAATACGTCCGTCTAACATACGCACGAGATAATACGCTCCTGGAAGGACAAGTTCAACGTGATGAGTGACTAGAACGACCGTTCGATGTGCCAAGAGAGGACCGCGTAGCAGTCGCTCGTATAGGAATCTTGAAGTGTGGCTGTCCTGAATAAACATTAGAATTAAAAGGCTATGGAAGACCAAAAAGACATACAACTGCACTCAGAGGATCATCAAGCAAGACGTATTTCGTACGAGCATAAACAGCTCGAGCGAGTGCCACTCTAGAGAAAAGCAAGTTTATCTCCGATCGCACAGAAAGGATGTCCCTTACCTCGCTTTCTGGCCCCCCGACAAACTCACACCCCTATCCAATGTTGTTCAGCACACTTCAACTCTACTGTCCCGGACAACAAAAATCACCTCGCCCCAATTTCCGTTGAATCGCCATCTTCCAGCATCTCGAGGTCCGGTTGGAGAGCACAACACTCGACAACAGCATTATACCTTTCTTCATCGAATGGATAGCCGAAGAGAATGTTATCCTTGATTGACTGGTGCCTCAACCAAGGCGACTGAGCCGCATAGGAGATAGTGTGTATCAGCCCATGCTCGTCAACGCGGGAAGGTTCTTTCGACATGATAATCCTGCCGCTGAGCAGGGTCATTTCGCCAAGGACCGCCATCTACGAAGAAAGAGGTGAACGATGCATAACGCCACGGACAAAAAGGGAAACGTACAAGAAGCGCAGTCTTTCCAGATGCTGTAGGTCCAGTAACAATGGTTAACTCTCCTTCAGGAAACTTGACGGACAGGTCCTTGAGCTCGAACCGACGTTCTCCAGCATCCAGGATGCTGCGTTCCGAAGCAGCGTCATTGATAGTAGATGGCGTTTCCTCAGTAAACTCCGACTCGCTGGGAGACGAGTGTCCGTTACGTTGCTGATCATTTTCCTCACTGGCGACGCTCTCTGCGACTTCGTTCCACTTGAAGCTCGCATTTTCCAAACCTAATCCGTCGTCTTCAGCCCCAGGGAGGTGCGGTTCGGAATAGTCTTTCTTCAGGGAAGAGACTTGATCTGTGACTTCTTCTTCGTCGAGATAAACAGCGATACGTTTCAGGGCAACACCGGTCTACAGGAAGTGTAAAAAGCTGCAAAGCATGGAGAAGGTAACTATACGTACTTGGAGAATTTGAACGATCCAGGCTGGGATAACATTTAGAGGTGCGCTGATAGATCATCAAGTACAATCGTAAGCGGGATACATTGGAGAACACACCGAATCATTCCGAAGAGAGCAATAGCCTACAGGATGTAAAGTCAGCATTGAAGGCCAAATTAGAAGAAAATTCCGTCATACCGTGAAAGCAGTACTGATAGTCAGCTCATTGCCTCGCATGACATAAGTGAAGAAGGAAATAATGGAGACCAAGATCGGGGCGCAAGTCCAGAGAAGATAGAACATGACTGAATTGACACGAGCTACAGCATGACTAGGTTAGTCACCTTTGAAAGCATAAAAGAAGTCGAAGGTGAACCTTTGACCATCCACTTCATCTCAGCTTCGCGTGCGTCCAGCGCCCTTCCAATCCACCGCTCCTCCCATGCGAAGAACTTGATAAATTTGACCTAGACATCATATTCAGTAGAGGCCGGGTCGAATGGAAAAGAGATACCGACAGCACCAATCAATTCATTGAGCACACCCATTCGCTTGTCACGGGCCGCCAGGACTCCCTTCTGAATCCTGACACTGCGGCGGGCAATGAAACTGTTCAGTGGCCATCCAGCAACAAGGACAATGAAGCCAGCGAAAGCACTCAGGCCGAGCAACCTGGGTGGCGTGTCAGGAACCGTGCATATAACGAGTACAAGAAGACAAACTGGTATAGGAAGAAACCGGCGATGACAATCTCGAATGGGGCTAAATGATGGTCGATGAGGTTTGAAGCCTCGAATTGGACAGAGCAGACCTGCCTCCATATATGAAATAAGCACCAGAAACCATCTGCGAGATCTACGGAAAGTGTCAGACTTCAGCCAGTGTTCACTGACGCCAGCATACGCACCCTATTGGCATCACCAGCCATGAGATTCACAATTTTGCCTACGTCGGCACCAGCCTTAGGTTCGTCGGCCTTCGCGTCTTTCTCCTTCTTTTTCGCCTTGCGCTTTCCTGACACGCCCTAAGAACGTTGTATTTAGGCCAATGAAAAAACAACTCACGTTTAGACTCCTTCGCGTCTACACCATTCGATGGCTCCTTGGATTCTTCTTCTTTCTTGTCCTTGTTGACAATTCCGGAAAAGTCTTTCCTCTTGAGGGCCTTGTCGTAAATAGCAGCCATGAGCTCCGAACGAATCCTCGTTGAAGCACGACGACCGAACCACAAGTGTTGGAGGTCCGCTTGGGCCTAATACTCGACATGAGACAGTTATTGCATTCGAAAGATAATCACTTGCCTTTAAACAAGAACATGCGAATGCCAGAAAAGCGTAAATGTATGCTTGGGCGCGGCTTTCCGAAGTAGGTTTCTCCAAATCAATCGCATCCAAGATGCGTCTGGCAAGGAAGTTGAATCGAAATGCAAGGCAGAGTGAATAGAAATCGCTCACTTGAGGAAGAATGGCCCGGCGTAATTGAAGACAACGCTGATAAATGTGAGGGAGAAATCGAGACTGAAAATAGAACAGCGCATGTAAGTGCCTCGATAAAACACCATATCACTTTGCAACACACATGAGGTCCAATGAATTGGCGACCCAAAGGCGACGAAGTAAAGTCGGCTGACTGCACAGAATGTTAGACAAGATACCAAGCGGACAGCGTCTACACTCAACTGGACAGAGTTAAACTTGGAGAATACAGGCCGGGATTGCATAGTCGGACTCAGGTCCCACACATCTTTCTCGTCAAGCGTCGCGTACCTTCCCTAGAAAAGGGCTCAATGGAGAGAGAAACAGACAAGAAGATGAATGCTCACACGCGAAACAAGAGGATAAACCCATTGGAAAGAGATCCATCCCCACAAGCTGGTATAATCTTCAGGAGATATTGTTTGTCCCTGGGGGGCGCGTAAGGCTGGTTGTGAGAAGACATTTAAGAGACTCACGATCTCCTTCTTGCTCACCCGATTGCTGGGAACTGCCAAAGGCATAGTAACCACAACAACAAGTAGTGCTAGAATGGCAAGTAAATCTGCGACATGTGCCAAAATTGAAAAAGTCGACGGGAAGGGAAGGTCAAGGACTGTGTGGTCATATACAACACCCCCGAGTTGTAGGAGAGAAGCGACCAGGAGGGCAAGATAGAGGGTGAAAAGGTCGTACGGAGGAGTCGCAGTCGGTCGAGCAATTGGTCGGACGACACTGTAGAGCCATGAGGCCGCCATAAGAAACGCGAGTAATCCTCTCCATGCCATCTCTCCATAGTTGTACAGCCGATATGACCCCTCAAAGACCCAATAAAGCGCCTCCGCCGTCCCAACAAACGCGAATACAACCGTACGCCACATTGGCACGAATTTCGAGACCTCAAGCGCGTCTTCTTCATCCAATATCGTGTCCACCACATCTGCACGGACGTCAATCGCCTCTGCTTCGTGAAGAGTCACAAATGGTTGGAACGGTCTTGAGAAAATCGTCAAAAGTCGTCGGAAAGGGCGTGGAAATGGAGTTGAGCACAGACAGAGTATGAATACGAATGCGGCGGGTAATAGGGCACTCCAGGATGCACGTATACATGAGCTTCGGAAGTCGAGAGGCCCATAGTCACCACAGAGACCCATGGCGGTAGTGTACGAGCTGTGGGGTGTGGTGGGTGCCAACCTTGGTGGTGGTTAGCCGAATGTCCAACTCGGTCATCATCGTTCCGGCGCTCCGTAAGAGTGATACTCGTAAGGTAAGCTTCTAAGTACCTATGGCACACGATCAATTACACATCCTGTCCATCTTGCGATGGCTCGGAGGATGGCCTGCCCTCACTCAATCCTCTCCCTTCACTTTTGACCCCGACAAGAAACTGCGCGGTGATCAATAATCGTTGCAGGAGGAAGCTCGTATCTTGTACATTCACGAACGTACGATGGCATTCTACGCACAAATGTCAGCTTTCCGAGAATAAGAGGCATTCATTCTTACAAGGCAACACCAATGAGAAATAATTTCCGGTGCCCTTTGCGTCGCAATTGCGAGCTAGAGTAACAAAGTCTTTGAAAGAACCAAGGGCTGGATCCTCCATGCCGAGCGAATTATGCCATAGAATCGACCACAAGAATCGTCTGTCGCGANCCTTGTCTTTGTTCCTTCTCTCGGGTCGAGAGTCAAGCATCCTACGGGCACGGACAAGCCTTCAGGGCTGTATCCTCGGGCCAGAGCCACTCGAGCTTCGGACCTGACCATTGGTTCCAATGTGCGTCAACTCCGAGCCCTCTTGACGCGCCGACCCCATGGGAAGAGAGGCTGCTTCCCGGCCGCGGTATAACCCTGCTCTGGTGCCAGCTACCCAGGATATCGCCCCTGCCTAAACCGCTCTGCACGCTCATGTTCCGCTTCTGACACGTTCGGAGGCGGCTCGTATGACATCGGAGACATGCGGAGTGTTAAGCTGTGCGCGGACGCGTCGGATAACTCGTAAGGAGGCGTATTATGTCTGCTCTTCTTCGTAATCGAGGCTGATGTAGCCAGGCCGAGTAATCTGTGTCGTGCAACGACGGTCGCGAAGATAGTCGACTGACGGGCGGAAGTGGGCTTCTTGGTGCGGAGCTTCAGGCGATGGGGATGAGTCGACTTCTGGAGTGGTTCGATCCGTTCGTTCAGGCGAAGTCGAAGAACGAGAGTTGTACGCAGTAGGCCGACGAGAGTCAAATGACGTCCCTCTCCTTACCTCTAACGATGGTCGACCAAGGCCGATTTCGTTGGGTCGGCGCGAATCCAACGAACCTCGAGGGCTCGTCTCCTCGTGGGACGGAGAAGGTTCATCGTTCTTAGGACTTTTCCTAATACTTCCACCAAGCATGACCTGACGGAGAGTACGTGTCGCGAGTCGCGATCCATTCATCATTAAACCTTGCGCCGACTCCTCCTGAGTCTTGCCTGGGGTGGTAAACATGTTCAAACGCGGCTCCGACAACGATGCAGAAGCCGAATGTCTTGCAGGCCGTGCCAAACCCAACGTTCTGCGACGAGCAGGAGTGGAGGAAGAGGCGGAAGCCAGAGAGGGCGAAGAGGGTGCCGGAGAAGATGTTGGCGAGTAATCGCTTCCATTGGCGGCCGTTATCGCTGGCGAACCGTCTTTAGCAGGAGAGGGCCTCGGCGTAACTAACGCGGAAGCTGTCGCAGTAGTTGTAGGGGATGGAGTCGAGATGGGGAAGTGACGTGATATGGGCGATGGAGATGGGGAATTGGAGGCACGCGGGCGAGGCAGAAGCGACAAGGGTTGGCGAGAACGAGGAAGACGAGAAGTGGATGAGGATGGGAAAGTGGGCGTGGTGGGTGATGGTTGGTTCGATTGAGTAGCTCCAGGTTTTGAGACAGCATTAGGACTGAGGAGGGCGAGGAGTTCGGGATCAGGGGATTCCAGCGCAAACGTCGTATCAGCCTCTGGGTGCTCGTCCGCGTCAATAATGACAACCTCTTTGTCTGCATCGCGCCACTGCTTGACGGTGTTAGGAGAGGCGTTGCTTTCGAGCATAGCATGTCGAACTTGGTCAGCCAGGTGGCTAGTCGACAAATCGAGGGCTGAATTGTCGGCATCGTCGTCTTCCGCACCATAATCTGTCTGCGAAGTCGAACTTTGCTTTGAGTGCGAACTGGAAGAGGGTTCTTGAGGTATGATGCCCAGCAACCCATGCTTGGACACCCCTGAACTGTCGGCCTCGATGATAGTTGACAACTCGGCAGACAGGGCGGGGCCAGGAGAGGGTGTTCGCAGAACGAATGCTGTGACTCTGTTAGGGATGGCGATACGCAAAGAGTTGCCAACGACATACCAGATCCCAAAATCTTGCTTCCTCCATCTTGGAATGTGCTCGGACTGTCGTCAAATAGCGGCGCCGAAGGAAGTGGCTTCTCCAACCGCGGCAAGGACACCGAACGTCGAATGGCTGACTCGTCCGGCACCGGTCCAATCGCTATGACTGGCGACATCGCGTCATTGGAAAGGGACGACTTTCGTTCGCGTTCGCGGGTCATCGACCGTCGTACGGAACCAAAGTTCGAGAAGGGGCTCCTCGAAGTGTTGGGAGAGGCCGACGCAGATATGGGAGTGGCATTCTTGCCAGGTCCGAAAGGTAAAAGGGAGCGTAGAGTGCGGAAAGCTGGTATTCCTGAGCCAGCAGGGGTAGTTGGGGCGTTGGTTGGACCTGGCGAGTATCCTATTCCCTGAGGAATATGAGGGTTTGAGTTGGCAAAGG
Organism: Cyclocybe cylindracea; assembly: GCA_013376435.1. NCBI lineage: Eukaryota > Fungi > Basidiomycota > Agaricomycetes > Agaricales > Hemipholiotaceae > Cyclocybe > Cyclocybe cylindracea. The sequence goes on from MPNV01003588.1 coordinate 347,872, forward strand.
CGCCGCTGCTTGTTGAGGAGCGCCGTGAGGAACTGGAAGATGAAAAAACCCCTTTCTTGGACTGCGATGATATGTTCGAGGGGGTGCTGGGAGAACGAAGAGATGCCATTGCCTTGGCGAATCTTCTACTGGCCCGTCGGGGAACGATCTACTCCAGTCAAGACAAGGCAATGAGCATGGCGAATTCGTCGAGACGGCGTCGTCGTCGTGGACGTTGACTTTCACCTTGATGCCAAAGAACCGAAAGGAACTTTCCGCGACCCTGCTGATCGGAACGCGTCCAATGAGATTCCGCATGCCGAAATGCAATAAAGAATACGGCCTTGAGGCTCCTTGAGGCGGAGGCCATTGGGTAAAGAAGCGTCAAAAGCGATATGAAAGGACATAGAAGCTGGAAGGATGACATGGGTAAACGCGATCGACCAAAACGTGTTGAATAAACTTGACGTCACAATTGCGGTGCAGTTAGATCTCACAGTGTAAGCTGATGCTAGTATCCTATAACGTCCCATGCAACACGGAGCAACGAGCATCAGTGACTAAAAAGAACTATGCATTCAAATGGACAGCCACCGTCGGTACAAAGCATCAGCGAAGGGCACCGCGCCAGTGATCACAAAAATAAGAGAAAGGTTGTAAGCTGCCTCTCGCGCGAACAGGTCGTCCTGCTTTGATGTCAGCAAGACCAAAAAGCAGAGGAGGGTATACATACTCCCGCCTTGTCTGCCATCTCGAGAACTCGCTCGTAGTGCTTCACTGCATGTGAATATAAGCCTGAAAGACAAATTTAACATGGTGTCTTTGCAGGGCACGAAGAAGGGTTTGGCATACCAAGCTGATGAAATGTCCTGGCAAAGTTATATTCTACCTCGCGTACTTCCGGCACAGTCGAGCCACGCAACCTGCGGTACTTCGTAAGGAACGCCATTGCCTACGCCAACATTGTCAGGATCCGCCACAAGTCAAAAGCAATGTCGAGGGACCTGAACCACCAGGTGGTGTCGATTATCGGATTGTCGCTGCATAGCACGACCAACCGAGGCAATTGCCAGACACAAGCAAATCATCGGATCGTTCGGGCAATAGTCATATGCGTGGAGAAGGTAGACTGGTGCCAACAAGGTGTGAGACGAGGACAACCCACGAACGATGTCCCTTCAACGTACAGATAGCACTCTGATAGCTCTTCGCCGCGATACAGATTTGCCCATATATCGTAACAACAACCGCATTCTCCTTCGTAGGGATGGGAGGAAGACCTGACTTATCGTGCGAGGTTGATGTCGAGGGTGGTTCATGATCACTTCCGCGATCCATCTCGTCGTTGTCCTCTTCGTCTTGTTCTGCGGCTTTGCCTTGGCCCGTCGGGGCATAGCGTTTATTGAGCGGGTTCCATCTCAAGACTTCCGGGTGGTTGGCGGCAGCATCGGCGAGCTTCACCTCGCGGAAAAGATGTTTTTGAAGGGTAGAGGTAATAAAGGCATCTGTGGCACGCAAACCACTCGCCAGCGACGCGATCAGGATGCGCAGAGGTTCGTTGTTAAATTGGTGCTGCGTGATGATTTTTCGGGCTTGCTCTACCACGGTCTCCGGCCTCTCGGCTGAGATCGCACATGCTAGAGATATTGTCAATCAACAAGCCCATCAGGGTGACAGAAACTCACTTATGAGAGCAAGACGAATAGAATCTTGCCGTTCTTTTGCTTGATATGCGTTCGATGCCATGATGTGCCGAAGGATTTCGTCAGCAGTCTCAAATTGGTCGCGTTTGGTTAATATGAAGCAATACTACGGGATTCCATCGTCGTTACAACCATGCCCAGGGAAAGGAGGGATAACAGACCTGCATGAAGAGCTTCAGCCAGTCGTCGAAGGAAACGCCGCGGAAGACGTCAACAGCGCCGCCTCTTTCCCCCGTTCTAGACGATTTTCGGCCTAAACTATCCTTTTCTATGGTACTCATCAGCAAAGGGCTTCATTGTGGAGATAAAGACACACACCTAAGTCAAGTTGGAGGCGAGATGCCATACGCTCTTCATCCGCCTCTATCTCTGCAGCACCACGTTTCCGCATCCTCGTTCTCCCGGGGAACATACCACGGAAAGGATTGTTCTGCTTCAATCAGCAAATGAATAAATGGTCAGAAACTGCACACACACACGACTCGTAAGGAAAAGATTCCTTGTCTCTCGAAACATATCAACCAATGCATCTGCAATGGCAAGCCATTCCCTCTCCAGCTCAGGCTCGCCAGCCAGCATCCCCGGCCAAAGATCTTTCAATCTGCGGTAGCCCTTGACCACCTCCTTCTCCTTCTGCGCCTCAAGTTCCTTGAGCTGCGCGTGCGTTAGTCGGTTTTGGCGAGCTGCAGCTGCCTTTGATTTTGCGGTGGCTCTATCTTCAGCAAACAAGGACGTGGATTGGATGCTGCTGGGTTCCTCAGTTGCGACTACCGCAGCGCCTCTTCGTTTCTTTCTGGAGTCAATGACTGGAAGAGAAGTGAGGGAAAAAAAGTCAAACGACCTGAGTTGCAACTTACCTTCGTAGACGAGGTCGAGAGCCTTTCTTGTCTCTCCGATGACCTCGTAGACCTGCGCCAGATGCCATTTCGCGTCATTGTTGTCCGGGTCGGCCAATCGGACTGCAAAAAAATGGAATAAGCATGTGTCTAAGCACAAGACGTAGCCGAGTCGCATACTATGTTCATAGACCTCCGCTGCATCCCGGAACTCGTCAAGATTCCGCATACATGCAGCTGTTCTCATCAAAACATCGACGCTACTAGTCTATCCTCATGTCAGAGTTGAAATTCCAGACATTTGAACTTAAAACACACCGCGGGATCTCCACCGAGTAGCTCATAAATAGGCTTGGCTTCCGCATACATTTCACGCTCAAAGTATGCATCCGCAATCTCAGCGAACAGAACAGAGTAGTCGAGGACGTCCTCCGACAAGACTGCGCCGGCATGTAGCTATTCGAAGAGTAAGATGGTGCATATATCACGATAAAAAGTGGAGTACCTTTCCCTCGTCGATGTCGCCCATTTTAATACGAGCGACGGCAAGACGGTGTCGGGCATTTACATCCAACTCATAGCTGACCGCCTGTGTTGTGTTGCCTTCCGCGCCACTGGGGCGCGGAGGCCATCCTTCGATGTCGTATTCTCTGTCATCCTCGCACATATCCCAAAATTTCTGTTCGGATCTACCCTGCAACCAGCGGGTGCCTCGGCGAATGGTGTCAATTGCGGACTTGTATTCTTCCAGGACGTTGTACAGGTCAGCGAGGAGAAGGAGATCCATCATGCCAAAGTTGCCACCAGTAGGATTGAGCTTCATGTAGTGTTCTAACGCGTCTTGGAGAAGCTGGGCGCACAGCGCAAGTTCGTTCAGCTCAACAAGTATTGGATGGACCTCGTGCAGAACGGTGAGATCGTGTGGAAAACGTTTGAGGATGGCAAGGTAGGCGTTTCGTGCAGTCCTAAGTTCGCCAATCTCTTTTGCGAGCGAGGCACGGTCCCACCACGCGTCGACGTTTGCTGGATTGAGGCTGTTCACCTTGCGGTAGCAGTACAAGGCCTGCTGGTTGTACCCATGATCGCGCGACTGTCGTGCAAGACGTTCCCACTCCTCCGCATCGTGCTGCAGGTGTGCAGCCATGATGCGAAGCTGCAATGCCTTCTGGCTTTCGTGCATGTCCTCGTAACTTTGAGCAAGGACAGTCCAAGCTCCTACGGCACGGGGCTCGATACGGATGACTTCTTGCATGAGGCGAATCGCGTCAGGAAGGTTGCCATCGACATATGCTTGGTTGCCTTCCCCAATGAGGGACTTAACCTGTTGGGATAGAACAGGGCCTGTCGCGTGTCCTTTCTATGAATTATCAGTAAAGAGAAAACTGAAGATACACTGGCATACATACCTTCTTCCGTCTACGGCCAATTCCTGAAGCTTCGCGCAGATCATCCTTGAACTCGGCTTCCCTTTCGTCGATGTAGAAGTCCCAATCTTTGGTCAGTATACTGCCGCTCGTCGATGCCGATCCATCCCTGAGCCGGATGTCCTTGACCAGCCGACTACTCTTGTCAAAATTCGGTTGAACGGTATGCAGATAAACGATACGCACTCGAAATCACCTTCAATAGCTTGCTCCGCCTCGGCCTCCTCGACACTTGCGAGTTCTTCCCCTTCTTCACTTTCTGACTCCTCTAGCTCCTCTTCGCTGGTTTCATCCTCGCTTCCCGACTCTTCGGATGGCCCGTCCTCCCAGTCTAGAACGGTGCTCAGTGCATAAAAAGGAGATTGTTATCATGCGCTACTCACTCACCAGAGGCCCCTCTCATGATGTAATTCAACGCAAATGGCAACGACAACGCGATGGTCTTGCTGATTTTAGAGTGTAAGTATGAAGTCAGAGATGATCGCTCAATGTGGCTGTGCATGAGAATATGTTACCTCAACAGATTCGCCCTTGGAGGTTTGGTGCTGGATGCTTCTTGTCTTCGCGAAGGTTTAACCTCACCCTCTCATAATTGTTTCCTCTCTTTGCTTGGCCGCCTCCGTCTCCTGGAGAGATGCTGCTAACCATCCATAATTCAGGCCTACAGGTCTTGTGACCGCTATCTGGAGGTCTGTGATTCTACAAATCTACCTGGTGATGCTCAAATTCAGCATTTTCAGCTCACACGTGCTGACAGAACCGTCGGCGACAATCCGGGTATCTCCAAAATTGAACCTCCAATCGTGCTGCTTCGGTTAGAAGGCAACCGTTCGAGCCCAATTTGAGCCAAGATGTCGTGTTGTCCAAAATATATCATGACGGACGTAATGCGGGGTAGTCCTTTAACAAGTCCCCAGATCCTGCCTCCTCAGCCATGGGTCTAATTACACCTGGTGTCCGATTTCTAGCCAAGTGGACTCCTGTGCTAGGAGCCTACGGGGGTGTTACGTTCGCCCTGAGTTCGGTCGCAGCAGCTCGCTTTGGCTACGAACCTCCAACATGGATTCTTGTCGCTGGGACAGCTCTCAGCATCCCGGTTCTCTCTTCGATCTACGTCATCTCCTTGAAGATCAGGAAAAGTCGACAGGCGGCAGCTTACGGGGCTCGAATCGTCCCCGAGGCCCAAGGAAAGGTCATCGGAAACCTCGACGTTCTTCAGCAGATGATGGAGAAGCTAAAGACGGGTTATCCAGGTGCGCTGCGTTCAGAAATTATATATTCTTGCGTTGACCAAATTCTGTTTCAGGTGACGGATTGCTCGAATTGCTCGAACTGCGAGGACCTGTTGTGAATTTGCGAGTTCTGTGGTCGGACCTCATTTTCACGGCGTCTCCGCAACATATCAAGACGATCCTAGCCACAGATTTTCAGAATTACGTCAAAGGTCTCTCATTCATAACTTCACAACTTTCGTCTCAGAATGCTAACCGTGTATCTTCAGGCGAACGCTTCCATTTCAACATGGAATCAGTGTTAGGTACTGGTGTCTTCAACTCAGACGGTAAGTTCTCTTCTCTCGGTGGCTAGTTTACAGTTCTCACTTCTTATTTCAAGGCGAAATGTGGAAGTAGGCATCTTCCCTGACTGTAAACGCTCGTTTCACTCATGAACGATACCTCAGATTCCATCGGTCGATTACACGGCCAATGTTCACGCGCGAACGAATCAGTCACTTCGAGTTGTTCGACCGGAAGGCCATGCAAGTGATCTCGAAGATGCGCGAGCGTCTACGAGAAGGTTACGCCGTTGACTTCCAGGTGCGTTGTCTTCATTTTCCTTTGATGTCGCCATTTTGACAATATCCACAGGATGTGATGTCCCGCTTCACCCTCGACTCCGCGACCGAGTTCCTCTTCGGCAACTGTGTAGAGAGCCTCTCCGCTGGCCTTCCATATCCTCACAATGCAGCCTACCCTCCTCCCTTACCCCGAACTGCCCGCGGCGACGCTGCCAACGCTTTCGCGACCGCTTTCCTTGAGGCTCAGGCGATCATTTCTATCAGAGAACGCTACGGCTGGGTCTGGCCTCTGGCCGAAATCTTTAAGGACAAGAGTGCTGAACCGATGCGCATCGTGAACTCGTACATCGAGCCCATCGTCAAGGAGGCTTTGGCCAAGAAACGGGCTCCTTCCGAGCAAGAGAAATTGGAAGAGAATGACAACGCCACTCTTTTGGACCATCTGGTTCGCGTTACGGACGGTACGCCAATTTAATAGACGATCTATCGTCGTTTCGCTAATTCTGGTCTTCGCATAGATCCTGTCGTGCTGAAAGATGAGATGTAGGTGCCATTCCTGTTCCAGGATGCCAGTTTACTGATTGTCTGATAATACTAGTCTGAACATCATGATAGGTAAGCTCCCTGTTAACAGAACGACTGTAACACAGCTAATCTTTTTACCCCAGCTGGAAGGGATACGACTGCGGCCACTCTTACCTTTATCATTTACTTCCTTGCTCTGTACCCTCAAGTGATGATGCGTCTCCGAGAAGAAATTCTCGCCAAAGTTGGCCACTCTCGCCGGCCAGATTACGACGACGTCAGAGACATGAAATATTTGCGAGCTGTCATCAATGGTATGTCCTCTCAATTATAGCATTTTCCCGCTTCTTATCTTTGCGGTAGAAACCTTACGCCTTTATCCTATTGTGTGCGTACATGCCCGCAAGTCCGGCATGTAGAGCTTTCCTGATCCTCTGACAGCCCATTTAACGTCCGCGAGAGCGTCAATGCGACCACTTGGCAGTCCGATGACCCATCCCAGAAGCCTTACTTCATCCCAGCAGGAACCAAGTGAGGACCCTTTCCAGGCCTCCACGTATCACGCGGCTGACATGATTTCCTTGCAGAACCGCTTACTCCGTCTTTATGATGCACAGACGCAAGGATCTCTGGGGCCCTGATGGTAAGGGTCCTCTAAATCTCATCCAGCCGGGACATGCTGATAAGGCAAATAGCCGAGGAATTCGATCCTGACCGGTGGCTGGACGAGCGTCTGAAGACTTACGTCTCGAAGAACCCATTCATTTTCCTTCCTTTCAACGCTGGCCCTCGAATCTGTCTCGGTCAACAAGTGCGATCTCTCTTTTGTTTCCTCATTTCATAAATCAAGCCAAACCCATCGTAAATCTAGTTCGCCTACAACGAGATGTCCTTCATGATTATCCGCCTGCTTCAGAGCTTCAGATTAATTGAGCTGGATCTAAGCTCTGCTCCTCCGGAGGCTCATCCTCCTGCAGAATGGGCGGAGACAACTGGCAGAAAGGCTGTCGAGAAATTATTCCCGAAGATGCATTTGACAATGTATACCAATGTACGTCAACTCCTTGTCATTTTCGATTTGTATTCTCACCTCAAATGTCAGGGTGGACTATGGGTTAAAGTGCAGGAAAGCGACGGAACGAACTGAATATGGCAAATGTACCCTAAATTGAAGGCAATCTTTGAAACTTATTCTCTTCATGATGCGCGCACTATAATGAGAAAGATGACGATGATGAAAGTACAGAAAAGCGAAGTGTGATTCAGGCGGGCGACGCAGGTTTCTATCTAAAAATTACAATGGAAAAAGGCACAAGTACAACGGGCACTAATGGCACTGAAGTTTACGTCATTTACGCCGTAAGGGGCTCCGTATGCGAAGCCGTGGTCGTGGTCGTTGCCCGCGTCTCTGGATAGCTGCCAGAGCCAGATGGTTCCCGCTCCTTCCTCCCATCCGCAGCGGACCACCAGCCACTCCTCCGTTGGATCATGTTATACAAGCTCGAAAGTATGAGAAGAGTGACGAGGGCCCAACAGATCCACGAGAACGCCTTGATTGCCTCAAGGATCCTGCAAATCTTATAGGAACCTCTGCACCAACCGAGGTTGGTCCATCTCGACTGCAGAAGTGAATTTGTGAGGAAGCATCGCTGATGAAAAGGAAGGAAACCGTACGGTAAAGACACCCGAGCCGACGAGGAAGAGGATCCAGAGCGTGATTAAGCAGATGTGCTCCAGAGCATAGGTCAACGCGTCCTTGCCAGCGCGTCCAAGGATAGACGCCAGGCTGAAAAATATTGAGACACCTTTACGGAAAGGAATGAAGCAAACATACAAAGCCACCGAAATTATGATACCCAGACAGGCCGTCACGAGCAATTCGACGACGACCGGGTCTAAGACGAACGCATTAGCATAAGGCACGATTCCATGAAACCGAAGAGCACCATAGAAGCGTCGTCTGAATGTCAAGATATCTCCGGAATTGAGCCTCTCCGTGTAATTGATGCGATAAGCTGTTAGCCCGAGCAGAGTGCCAGAGCAAGCAAACTTGGGGTCATCAGATTCCAAAGCCCACGAGAACGAGAGCTGCAGACTCACGAGCAGGATGTATAATATGGCCCGGATGACGTGCATCATGTTGGCAAGGTGGAAGGACGAGGATAGATGCGGATAATGGGGTGTCTCAGGTAACAAAACGAGGTGAAGCGGCGGGACGACGGTTCCCTTATAACGTCCGAAGAAGCGCCACAGACTGCCTCCGCACGACTGGTTGTAAACACCTGGATAGGGTGAAATTTCAAACGTCGACGGCGAGTTGTGCGTCATTTCTCGATCGACTATGTGGAACAACGAGCTCGTCTCGGCGTCATAGATATGATATAGATGATCGAGGAAAGACAATCTGAATCATTAAATGCTCACCGACGCGACCACAACAAGCTTCACAGCTCGGCCTGTCCATTCCATCCGTCGGCCTGAGGGCTCGGCGCATTTTATCGCTACAGCGCCGTCGTCGTTGGCTGAATAAGAACATTTGCACATGCGGTCGACTTCCATTTCTCTCCGGATCTTCAGCTGTATTCCCACAAGAGAAACGCACGCCAGAGCAGAAAAAAAAAGTCAATTCAGATGAGAATAATGCTACAAAGTCTGAGGCAGAAAGGAGAGGTCAGAATGACATGACAGAAAGTCCAAGATAACCCTATCACTTACACGTCGAGTACACAAGCCTCCACCTAAGCTCGGCTCACATTGTCCGTATACTGACTCTGTCGAGGATTCCATCGTCCATGAAGTGGTTCAGTAAGGGCGCTGTTCGCGAAAGCGAATAATAACGCAATTCCAAGAAGTGCAGTGAGAATAATCCATCCGAGCCAAGCAAATGCGAGAAGCGCAGACAGGATTTGGCAGGCTGCGAACTGCTGGCAAAATGTCAAGTCTGCCCAAATGTTCTTTTAATTCAGTAGCGTTAGCCCAGGCTCCGAATTTCGCGAACTGAAGGAAGGTCGTACCGTCGCCACCGCTGCCCCTGCTATCCAGAAGAGCCACAATATCGCTAACCCAATAATCTCCGAGAGGAAAGTAGAGACGTATTTGTTCTCGTAGCGCGTATGAATGGAATAAATGCTGCGATATAAGGTACAAGGGTTACGAGGAGGATGATTTGATATTTGAGATAAGCAACTGACATGAAGAGGGACCATGGAATAGTCATCAAGGTTGCTACGAGGAGTTCCACAACAACAGGATCTGCTCGTAATCCAGGGTGTGAGCTCAACTGTATGTATTGCGGTAGAGTGCATCGCTCACCATAGAAGGGTCTTCCGCCATTGAGGGGATCACTTGAGGAAAGGTGGGTCGTGTAGTTTAACCTCGTGGCACAGAGACAGAACAAGATGAAGGAGAAGAGGGTCTGCAGGGCGCAGATAGGTCAACAGAGAACTCGGGCATCCTAGTAGAAGAAGCTGCTTGCCAATGCTGCATAAAGCCCTATCCGCAAAATCGGCAAATCGAATTGCATAGTTTACAAAAGTCCACTGGGAAAGGAAGGCTCGCAGACGCGTTCAACGCGGCTTTAAAGAGTGTGGTAGCCTTGAGGGGCAAACGAGTGTGAGGTCAATGAAATCAGGACGTGGAGGAGGTGAGGAGGTGGTGGTGGCAGGCAAGAAGCAGCATCGAGGAAGCGGCGTAGCCTCGACCCGTCTTGATACTCTTGCCGAGCAGTTGGACATTCGTTGATAGGGCGGACATTGTTCTGCATTTTTATCGGAAGGTCAGGGAAGCCTTGACAACTCGACATCGGCTTAGCTACGGCACTCTCACCATCAAACCATCCGCCCGACAGCCGCAGAACGTGTTTTCTCAACAGAAAGCTCCCAAAACCTTAAAATCGCATTATAAATTGCACCTTCACTGCATACGATCGCGACGACTCGGCAGTCCTCTCCACGCTGCAGCCAAGCTGTTACCAGTCCTGCTGAAAGCCAACTTGAAATAACTACGACCGCAATCAGAAATAGGTCAACCTACCAGGACTGGACTGCGAATGCGTGATGAACACTATGCTGCCTCAACAGTATACGCTATGTCCACCAATTGTTCGGCGTTTACGAAGTCAGTTGGAAGGAGGAAGGGAGGACGGGCGCCGACGACACGGTGGTAAGTCCGCAACGACTGTCCCCGCTTTTGAAAACATTGGACTCACCTCGTGCTAGAAGCTTTGACTTGGGAGGTCGATTCCTTATTTGCGCAGCGACGGTGCTGTAGGCAATGATTAATGGCCGAGCCAAATGAGCCTCCGAAAATCATTTGCACAACGCAGCAAAGGACTATCGCGTGCCTTGTGCATGCCCGCATTGGTCTCCGTTATCGTCAAACCGTTGCTTGTGATGTCAGCAGCTGTCCTTCCAGTCCTCGTCCGATGGCAGGGTCGTCGGTTCCGACGTTTGTTGAAAACTTTAGGAGGACATGTAGGCGACTGACGAAGAATCTCAGCCGTGACGTCGGGTCTGTGGGGTTAACGTCAAAAAGAAATTGGTCTCTGAATCACGTTCTAATTTATGTACCCCAGAGTTATCTCTAGGTCGAGGGAGGCAAGATGCATACGTAGGGACTGTTATACAACTACTTACAGAAGTTAAGTTACTTGTTTAGCAAACGCAATATAAAGTCCTTGGTCGTCGCTGTCGTAACTCGTAACAGAAAATGTTCGATGTTGCGGTAAGGTAGGTAGCGTTGGGAGCAAGGAAATAGCAAGAAGCGAACGTGGAATCGGAAAGAGTCTACGCACGGCCATAATAAAAAAAGAAATGGCTGGCTGTGGTAGTTGGGACTCCAGGAGCACGAACGACGAGCACATCGGAAGTCAGATAGGTAAAAAGAAGGCAGAAAGCATCTCGAGCAAACGATGATCATGTTACCAGGACAAGATCGATGATAAATGGTCAAAGCCCAGGCAGAGGGGAAAACTTGCCTTCCTCGCAATTCTTAAGAGCAAGTATGCCAGCTGCAACACTACTTGCATTCCCGTCCCAATAGCGCACGTCAGGCTTAGCGCCTCACGTCGGGTGGCAAGCTGTCATAGGTTGGTGGTATCTCGCGAGGCTGCTCTTCCTCTTCTTCGACTGCCTCACCCTTTCGCATAACCACCCTTCCGCCGTCCTCATGAACGACCACAGCTGCGCCAGCAGTAGACGAGCTCGGACCGGGATGCACGTGCGAGTCAGCAGAATGCCCACTACCTGGCCGCAAGGCATCAGGTACGTTGGTTTGCGATGAGGCACCGTATTGCTGGCCTAGCACTGGTGGAGTCGCAGCCGTACCGCCAGGACCGTACTGGAGATAGGCTTGATGTGCTGGTGTGCCAGGGTGTATGCCGTGATGGTGTACCTGCTGCTGAACATGGGGTTGGTAGTGGACATCGTCAGGGTTCGTGATGTGCGGCTGAGCACGAAGGCCCATCGCCTCCATCTCCTTGGCGCTACGCGGGTTGTAGACGCCTCCAACGGCGGCTGGAGGGGATCCTGCAGAGGAGTGGTCTGAGCTCCCGCTATTGTGATACGGCGAAGTCGCCACACTGGGGCCCGGAGATGGCCCGCGTCCAAATGGTGATGCATATGGATGTGGAGGATAATACCCGGACGATGAAGTCATAGAAGTCGGAGGATAGCCTCCCTCACTAGACGTGATGGGCGAAGTTGGAACATGGCCATCGGTGGAAGTTGGTGGATAGTAGGATGCTGAGCTCGGACCAGTGCTGTATTGGCTCTGGCCCCCAGTTTGTTGATGCTGCCGCTTCTCGTTGGAGTAGGCAGCACCACCCGCAGCAGCAGCCCCGACGCCAGCAGCAGCAGTTCCAACCAAAGGCGCTGACGCGACATGCGACATTTGTGGAGTGGGGGTGTATGAGTAAGGGCTGATAACGCCGCCTCCATTAACCCCAGTGTTCAATCGTCCGCCCATGCCGTCATCTTCGTCTTCAAGATCAATCTGCGGAAGTGTCCCGCCCCCGCCGCCAGCCTTGCCTGACGCGAGACGTGCTGGATCGAAATTACCGTCGAACTCGTCTTGCGATCGTCGCCTTCGAAGCAGGAACCAGATAAGTGCAAGAATCGCCGCCAATCCAGCAACGCCTGTACCAGATTAGGACAACGTCGTTCAAGAGAACGAGCTCACGCACCTCCGACCACGCCTCCGACAATGGCACCTGTGTTGCTGCCCGAGTCTTCATTCTGTGTACTTGTTGAAGTCACAACCGTTCCAGGTGCGATCACTGTTGTGACAGTAATCATCGTCGTGTACACCTGTCCATCGGAAGATAACCTATGGATAAAAAGAGTCAGACCCTATGTCATAGCACTGTCCAACGCTGGTAGCCCGAAAGAAATCAAGTCCGACTGCAAAGGCATCGTTTGTAATGGGAGAGATGGTTATCTGCAGGGCACGCAATCGGGTTTCAGACGGCCCTCGTCATGCCAGCGATAACAGCGGAAGCATCTAGCAAGAAAGTAGATGTTCTCGTCCCTCGCTGAGTACGCCAGCAGCACGCCAGCGAGCATGCCAGCGAACCACGTCGGATAAACTTCGGAGAGAGAAATGACGTCCTAGGTCCACACCACAATCACGGTCGGGCACCACAAGAGAGGGAAGAGCATGCCAAAGGCGAGGACAAGACACTCACACAGATGCGGACTGGTATACGCTTGTAGACGGTGTAGTCAGCGTTGTGGGTGGTGCGGAACTCGACTCTGATGTCGGCTCTGATGTCGTCGAACTGGAGCTGCTGCTGGAAGAGCTGCTGGACGAGCTGGAGCTAGAAGAACTGTCGCTTGTTGAGGAAACTGTCGATGAATCATCACTTGTCGACAACGAAGTGGGTGGTGGCGTTGGTGTAACTGAAGGTGGGGCATTAGTAGATGGAAAACGAGAAGAAGAAGAGGCCGTAAATGAACCAGAGGAAGAAGAGGACGTCGGCGGCGGTAGTGGGGTGTCCGACGGTAAGGACGACATTGAGAAACGAAAGATAAGGCCCAAGCAAAGAATGAATCGTAAGGCAAGTAGCAGGGGTGTGGCTTAGCTGAGCTTTGCCTCGAGGCGGCTTCGTCCAAAGAAGAAATACCTAAGCTGGGTCCGCTCGACTCCGTCATAACTCAATCATGATCATTTTACCGCTCCCCGAGGAGCTACACCGGCATGCCTGCCGCTACGGCTTTGCATTCATGCCTAGCCGTCATGGACGCCTTTATGGACGGAAAATAAGGCGGGAGACTCACCGGACGCCATGATTTATCGTCGGCCGCTGCGAACAGAATTCGGGAGAAAGATGAGGGGCACCAGTACCATAAAAAGAACAGACAAGGAGATCTCACGAAAATCCTTACGTGATACATAGCTCCATTTCAGCTGTTCCAGGCCCAGAGGAGCCCCTTTCTGGGAGACTACTTCTGAAGATCTTTGAGGCTGAGGAAGCGACGAATGCTTGCGATGAGGGAGATCAGAAATACCTACTACCAGAATACAAGTAAACAAAGGAGATTTTAGGGAGCACGGCGGGATTGCCATTTATGGGCAAAGTCAGTCGCGGGTGGCGGCATTACCATATAAGGAAGTCCGACAGATTCCTCGTTAGCACACGGTTCATCCGGGGTTGAAAGCGGTTTTTCGTCTACATGCTGTGCATTGTTCAGTATTTACAATATATGTCAATAAGAAAACGGGCTTTGCAGTAAGAATGTGACATGTACTGAGGAGTTTCTTTGTATTCAAAATAAAGATCAGCATCGATGAAATCACTGAAAGGGCGAATTTTGTTCCCTGCGCTGGGTCTTTGTTTTTCCAACCAACAGCCGCGGAGACCAGAAATCGTAGGATATACGTCAAAAGTTGCTTTTTAGCCGGCCCGGTGTGAAGCCTGAGCCTGACGCTCACAAACTGGAAGGCATGAATTTGACCTTCATGCGTAACTTGTCGGAACTGCTTTCTTCTTAGTCGTGCAATCGACGAGTCACAGAAGCTCAATCCAACGAAGGACGCTGGAACAAAATTGCGCTTGAAGCCCCAATGGTGGGGAATAGATTGATGTATCATTAGAACACCAAAAAAACAACAAGGAGTGTGGATAAAGGTTATAATTAAGACGAAAATAATATGCGAGATGTGCTTCAGATTTCGCTCGAGCAAATTAGTTGTGGACGAAGATAAATAAGGACTGTCCAAAGGGGATGCTCGTGGGTTAAGATCGTATAATAGATAGTGCTCGAGAGCAATAAATAAAAGGAAAGACGGTCATGAAATGTATGTCAAATCGTGGTACACTCGTGCACTGAGAAACCTTATAGCGTCGCATGTGGCTGAGTGTAGTATCCCTCGAACTGCTGCTGCTGCTGCTGCTGTTGGGGGTATTGTGCGGGCATGGTCGACGCATGGAGGGGCTGAGGTTGTGATGGAATGAAGGGCCCAGTCGCGGAGTATTGTAAAGGTAAATCCATGTTGAATCCAGCCGGAGATTCGGTTTGGTGGAACGATGCAGGCGAATCACTGCGGAACATCGTCTCAACCATCGACGACGATGGGTCCATGCTCATCATCTGCCGCATCTGATCGTTCAGCCCACTTGTGCTGTAGTTCGAGCTTCGAGAGTCCGACCGCCTGATCGGCGCGTAATCAGGGCCAAGTGGAACCGGTTGCACCTGTGGGCTGTTGTGCGTCGAATTCGCCCGAGAGTTGCTCCCACTGTACGCGTACGGGTGGTACCCCCGCGAGCTTCCAATCGACGAGCTCACGCTCGCTGGAGACCCGCTCGTCCCAGGGAACTCGTTGCTGTTCGATGTCATCGGTCGTCTGATAGGCTCGCCATTCCGGATGAGCGAGGGCGTCATGCTCCGGTGCCGCCTCATCGGGCCAACACTGTCCATCATACCGGGAGGATACAACACCGAGTGATCAAACGATTGCTTGTGTGATGGTGCTGAGAGGGAGGCCGCAGAGTACTCGTCACCAAAGGCAGACGATGTCGACGACGTGGAAGAATGCGACTGATGTCCTTGCACACCTCGCATGTTCGCTCGCAATGGTGCACTGATAGCATTGAATCCTGCACTGGGTTGTGGGTGGTCGATCCATTGTGCTGAATCAGTGAACTCCGA
The DNA here is from genome assembly GCA_013376435.1 of Cyclocybe cylindracea. Taxonomy (NCBI): domain Eukaryota; kingdom Fungi; phylum Basidiomycota; class Agaricomycetes; order Agaricales; family Hemipholiotaceae; genus Cyclocybe; species Cyclocybe cylindracea. The sequence continues at coordinate 363,283 of MPNV01003588.1, forward strand.
GCCTGACGAGAAAAGCATCCCGCTGCTCGGTGCAGACGATCCCATGCTCGAGAAGAAGCTGTCCGATCCAGACGCCTGTCCTGCCGTGCGCATCAGCAGTCCGCCCTCGTCGCCAGCTACATCCTGCATACTCGCAGGCACCTCCACCTCGCACATCTGCGTGTCCAGGTTGTTCATCCCGAACCCAGCGCCCTCCGACATCACAAAGTCCATTGGCATCACCCCTTCGCCGAACATCTCCAGCCCACCAGGAATTTGGTGGAAGTTCGTCATCCCATGCAGGCCACCGTCATCGTCGCTGTCGGCTACACTGCCTCCTTCGTTCGCACTTTCGTTTCCGCTCGCGTCGGCGTCCTCGGCACCTTCAATCCACTCGTTGCCGCCGGTACTCCCAGGCAGCGACCCATGTCCGGTGCGCTCGTGTGTCCGGAGGTGCTGTGTTAGGTTGTCGCTCCTTGAGAACTTCTTGTTGCACCGGTTACACGTGAAGGGTCGTTCCATCGTGTGCGTCCGCAGGTGTCGTTTGAGGTGCTCCATGCGTTTGAACAGCCGCCCACACGAGTAGAGCGGGCACACAAACGCCCGAACCTTGCCGTCTTCGGAAACAGCCTCGTACTGAGCCATCCCCGTAGTCATCTGACCGGGGTGCACGACCTGCTGCTGTCCAGCCTCAGAGAACGTCGACGCGGTGTAGCCAGCAGACAGGCTCCCCGGCGGACGAGGCACAGGCCCCTCGCGCACCAGATCGAAGCTCCTCCCTCTAGTGTGACCGGACTGTTGATCTGAAGGCCCACCCTCGCTGTAGAAAACGCCAACATCGCCCACGATGGGCTGCGGCTTCGGCTTGCGAACGACACCATCAGCAGGAACAAGCTCGCCACGGGCCTGCTTCAGGAACATATCGGCAGCACTCATCACCTCGCTCGTGTTCGCAGACTCCGAGTTAGGCCCGAACTCGTCCATCATGCTGGGGTGTCGCGGAAGGGGGAGGTGGCGCCGTTCTCGGCTTTGGCTCGAATACCGCCCCGAAGAGGGGTCCATGCTGCGGCCACGGTCGTACTCGTCCCCATATTCATCGCCGCTCTTGCTCAGAGCACTCGACTTGTTGACCTTCTTTCGCCGTTGCTTGTAAGTGGGGCTGCCTTCGAACAACGTGAACAGATTCAGATACTGAGATCCTGGGAGGGCACCTGCACCGGTTGATGGTCGCCGCTTGCCTTCATCGTCACCGTTCATGCCGTCATCCACCTCACTGGCATCGCTCTCGTCCATGGCGCTATCACCTCCGTCGGCACTCTCAGCGTCCTTCGATCTCTCGGCAATACGAATCGCAGTCTCGAGCTCGCCTTCGCCTTCACGAGCACCCTGTGCCTTGCTAAATTGTTCGTAGAGGCTTCTCTTCGGATCGTAAGTGAAGGAAAGAGCGGGCTCCCCGACAATTTGCGTTGTAGGCTCAAGTCCCATTTTCTCTCGCTTAAGATCGCGTTCGAGTGCATCGAGGAACAGGCGATCGTGGGGTACCGAGAACCTACACAATCGTCAGAGAGCTGATATCCATCACGATGGTCAGAAATGCGTACCAGTAGAACACTTTTTGTTTCTTTTGCGTTCGAATGCATTGGTATTTGAAGAGTAGGTCGAGAAAAGGACTCTAGAGATGAAACGAGGGTTAGTAATGGTTTTGAGGACGATTCTTGAGGAAGAAAGTCTCGGCCTCGTGTCTACTGGCCGAGAAACCATCCAACCAAGACATTACTGTTTGCAATAAAAACAAGACTCGCCTTGGGTTCTTCTAGGCAAGCATCCACTCCTGGCTTCAAATTCCTCAGATCGCTGAACACGCCCTCCTCGAACTTTTTCATGTTCTTGACCGGTCGTCCAAACGCCTGACCGGTGCCTGTCAGCCTCGACGTCAGACTCACAGGGGCCATCACCTACCTCAAATCGGAACACCAAAGCTCGCACGATGTCAGTTCCGGTGATGTGGTACAGTCCATTCCAAAGTACGCAGGTAACAAATTCCTGGTTGGGAAGAAGGAAGCGGTTGAGGGCTGGATGAGGCGGTGCGTGGTGGTATGCTGGCTCCAGTCCCAGTCCCATCCCCGAAAATCCAGCTCCGGCGCCATACCCGCCCAGGGCCGACGAGTAATGGGCTCCAAATTCTTCACCTTGGGCACCTGCTGATGTTATTCCAGTAGGATTTGCATTTGTGGCGGCGGAATCCCATCTTGAGGGAGCGGTGGCGAGGAAAAATTTGAGCCGATCCAGGTGGTTCAGGCGCTCCTGCTCTATCGGCTTCAACGGTCGGCTCAAGCCCATTTGCACCCCTGGCGTCGAGGACACGTAGGGTTCTTGCCGTTGACCACCCCCGTCACCATCGCCCCCATCAGCAGTCTGGTTGGGCCCGACGCTGGCTGACGACGAGCCCGCTTGCGACAAGTTCGACGTAGATGCAGAAGGTGTCGAAGAGCTGGTGGCTTGCGCGATGCTGGAATGGAACTGAGCATGACGATGGGCGTTCCCAGGCCTCGCGGTGCGTTCGTTGGGGTCGTGCTCGTGAGCCGAAGATGTCGATGTGCTGACCTGGAGTGGCACAGGGCCTGGATATGACGAATACGATGAACTTCGACTATTTTGCATTGGATGCGGCCGGCGTTGTTGGGCTGGAATATACGGGTGTACGCTGACTCCTGCTGGAATAGGGTATGTTTGCGAATGCACCATATTCGGGGCATGCTGAGTGGGCGGGTAGTATGGTTCTAGATCGGCAGGATACGTGCGCGGCGATGAATGTGTCGACGACGGATTTGAATCAAGGTAATGCCCAAACGAACGTGGTTGCTGCGTCGATGAAACATCGAGCTGTTGGTCCATGTCGCTGACCGTTGGCAGGATCGATGGCGAAACCGAAGCGTCGCACAAGAGTAGAAAATCTGGAAGGATGAAGAGAGGGTTCGTTAGCAAATTATAAGAACACACTGGGACAGCAAATGGAGAATTTAGCGGTTGTATCACGAATCAAAGGGTACGTTGCGCAGCTGCAGGATGTGTACGTGCAGGCCGCGGCAACTCAAGGCCTCGGATGCGTGTATGGACTACTCACTCTGCGTGGTCCCCTAACCCCTAGTTCTTTGATTCCACGTTGTTTCGATGAGCTACGTCCAATCGTTTAATTCGGTCGAGGGTGTCCAATATACGATCGGTGTAGAAGAGGATGGCTTTCCAGGGCTGTTCAGCTACCCTTCCCGATAAGGTAAGGAAAGAAAAGAAACGACGTTAACAGGTAGATGGCAGGAGGAAGGAGATGGAGGAGGGATAAAATATCGTGCTCGTGAAAGGTAGAGAAGATGGAGGGCGATGGAGAGAGGAGTGATGCGTATTCTTCAACTTAAAATCGTAAGTTCAAGGCCCGTTGTTATCTGGGGTTACGGTTGCTATCCGGATTCTGAATCCCGTACCTGCCGCACTTGGGTTGATGAGGCGCTGAGTAATTGAAATATAAAGTGAATGGGCACTCATTCTTTCTTTCGAACGTAAAAGTGCACATATTTCAGGTCCTCGACATTTCTTTCTTGTGGGCGTCAGTGTCAAACGCCTTTCTTTTTGTTTTTTCCTCCAGACGCAGGAAAAGGTCATCTTCCTACAAATAAACCATCACAAATCCTTTCAAACCCATTTGAACGACAATTCTCCGAATCCATTAGTGTGGGACTGATTATGGATTCGAAGGAAACGAGGTCGCCCAGTTGTCAAGCGCAGGAGTAGCTAAATTATGGGACTTATGAGACTATGTGAGGGACGGTTTCGGGACGATGTCACCTTTTGAACCACCTGCCCTTTAACCAGGTTCAAAAGGATGATCTAGAGCGTATTCTTGCTTCGGAAGAGTTGTGACCGTAGGCGTGACATTAGCACAGCCTTTGGTCCCTTTGGACAGCGAAGGAGTTGTGACTCTCGTGTCCGAATGTCAAATCGAGGTAGGAGTCAATTCACTTAGCGGGAGGATCATCTCCCCTAGATTTATTGCTACGCATTTTGACCCAGTCCGAGTCCCTGGCAATTGTCAAATGTTAGTTAAGGGAGAATCATGAATATTATCTCATGAATCTTTAGGTGGGAATCCTTGTAGTCACCCCATCTACACTGACCATAGGATCGGCACTGACAGAGATCTTAGTATTTACGAATTGAATCGTGGAATCCCAAAGCCCGATCTTCCTTGCGGCACCATCGGCTAGATCCAGAGGCTGTGTTCAGGGCCAGGATAGACTTATCCATCACGCTTTCGAGGGTGGGGCGATGGCTAGAGCCTAGCAGTTGTAAAATGGGGGTTTGACTTCAAAGACATCATGAGGGTTCGGACAGAGCGGACTTGGGAGCCAAACTTCTCTTCAGAGCAACGTCAGAGACTGCCAGGAGAACGCGTAGATTACTTGGAGGACACCCACAGTACCTGACATTGGCAGAACGAAATCCAAATGTGCAACGAGAAATTTACCGTTCGCCTCTGTTCACCGACTTGAAATTGCCGATGACTATGTACAGCAACACGGCAGCGCATGATGCGCCTCTGTGCAAACACCTTCCTAAGAAGGAAATTCTTCCCGAACTCCGCCATCAAAGTCTCGAGTCCTCCATTGAACATCCGAGGCAGTTGAGCCAGTACAATTACGTCCAGTCCAACCCGCAGAAATGCATGCGTCACACTAGTACAGTGTTCTCTAGACTTGGGGAGAAATAACCAGTGGCTGTGGAGACCAGTGATTCATGGCAAAGAGCTTGTATTCTTTCAGACTTTGGAATCTTCGATTCATGGCATCGATCTTTTACACAGATAACTCACCGAGGTGCACATAACATGTGGCATTCAATTCCTGTACTGCTGAAACCGCGGCCTCGCCACCTGGGACGCCTATGAAGATTTCATGCACCAAATGAGGCTGCAAAGTTGTCTGCACAATTTAATTAATCTCACGTCATTGCTCCTGGGCGCTAGTTTGGGTCAAAACACAGAGATCTCGTCGGTTAGCCAACATTTTGACTTGATGGGTCAGTCAATCACTCGGAATTAGTACTGCCAGCACACTTCTTGAACTCGTGCGTGTCATGATTAGTGATTCTGTCAGCAGGTCTTTACCACCTCATCTTGTGTCAGCGCGACAAGTATATATGTGCACCGCAAATGATGGCCACAAGCAACCTGGTGGCATGGTGTGATAGGTGTTATTTAAGACTTCGGCCGGCGATTAACTCATTGTCGGGGTCGGAGACTCGGCTAGACTCGGAGGGCAAGTAGTTTTGATCAAAGCGATCGAAGTGTGCATAGGTACGGTCTTGAGAGTCCCCTGATTTGCATCTGATGAAATATAAAACGAGAAATTGAAGGAGGCTCATATCGGAGAAGCCACATGCGGACTCGAGAATATTATTGTACATCTGTCCATCAAATGATCAGTCGATGACACCACACTGATGCACAGCATTGCCTATGTAGCATTGCCAATTTCTCTCAAACGTGCCCCGAGAACTCACCGAAAGGATCAAGTGGAGACTGTGTCTTCCTGGTCAACATAAGTACATAGCCCAGAGGCTTAAAGCAGAATCCCAGTGGACTCAGTTACGACGCCCCAGTTGGCGCAGGCGGCGCCACTGAACCAAACGGCATCGGAGTGGACGACGAAAACGGATCAAAGCATGTGGCTGTCCGGATACCCTATGAGGTGAGATCAACACGCACACCCTGGCTACACCATGGTGAAGCATGGCAATCAAAAATAAGGAGCCTTCGTACCCGAACGTGTTTTGATGCTAACCCGCTGATATAGTAGATCACCCTGGCATATGCACAGCTTCCATGAATTCGGGGTTTCTAACTGAAAGAGAAAGCTTCAAGATGTGCGGTACATACAAAGCACAGGGAATCGATATGCGTTGCAAGATCAGGTGGATTGGGACAAGGGGGCTTACGGAAAACGAGGCCGAACGGCTTTAATGGATGTCATTATCACGAACACCTCCGGCGAATGACTTCATTGGACTCACCTACGGCCCTAGATAATAGCACAGGAGAACAGATTGTAGCAGGCGTTGAAGGTAATGAAGGAATGGTGCCTAGAATGTGCTCGTCCATGCTTTCAGATCGAAAGTGGAGTCCCTCGCATCGTCCATCCATCGATATTCCTAAGGAAGATTTAGTCCCAGAATATCACAATTCAAACGCAGTCATACCAAGAGTGTTTTTGGACTGTGTCTTTCGTCAGGGTCCTTCGCTAGACAAGCATCCACAAATTCTTGTGCTTCCTCGCAAAATTGGGATCCTATTCTTGGTGCGGGTTCTCGTACGATTTGATGCATGAGCTCAATGATACTCAAGGACATTTCGCCTTGTAGATCAGCCCCTTTGCTTCGTCGCTTGCTAAGCCTCTTCTCCTTCTTCTTGTTGAACGCGAAAGAATCGCGATGTGTTGGTGTGGTACCGTACTGATCGTCGAGGTCGGAGAGATTGTCGTCGTCGTCTTCTACATCACAGAAAGGGAAGCTGCCAGTTGCGAGCTCCACGAGAGTGATACCGAGCGACCAGACGTCCGATTTGACCGAGTACTCGGCACCTTGGATACGTTCCGGCTGAAAGACGACTGTAAACACGCGTTTTGAAGCAAAAGACGATCGACTCACGCTCATGTAGATTGACGTTCCGACGAAAGTATTGGCAATGGAATTAATGAGTTCGCCTGACACGCCGAAGTCGCACAACTTGATCGATCCTTCTGAGTTTAACAGAATGTTGGATGGTTTGATGTCTTTGAAAGAGTTGAGATCAATGTATCGCGAGGCCATTAAACTCACCTCGATGGATAATGCGATGGACGTCGTACAGATACGTCAATCCCTCCAGCACTGAGTGGGCCACGAGACAGACGACGTTGATGTCGATAGCACCAATCTTTCTGTAGATTCCGTCGAATGAACCTTTGTCCATGAATTCCATGCAAATGCAGATGTTCGGTTCCGCGAGGAAGGATCCAAAGCATGAAATAATGTATTCCGAGTGGCATTCGTGCATGATTTGTAGTTCACGAAGAATTTGCTTCCGAACTGAGGACTTTGCGTCAATTAGGACGATCTATAAGAAAAAGGCTGCTGTTAGAGCCGAGGACGATTCAGAGGCGACGTCTGACCTTCTTCGCCATGATAGTTCCCGTCGGTATATGCTCTACTTTCACCACGCTTCCTCCATTTCCTTGACCGAGATCCGCGAGCTTCTTCAAATCCTCGTTCTTGAGGTCTAGCCGCGGTGCATCCTTCCTCAGGTCTAATTTCGCCAGCGTGTTTGTTAATGTTGCTTGTATTGCACTGCGTCGACTTGTAGCCGGACTTTCGACAGGTATTGTAGGATCAAGTACAAATCCTTTGACGGCTTGGTCGTCGCCGAGTGGTGGTGGCCGTCGCTTGCCTGCGGGGACCGGAGCAGGTCTTGTGGCAACTGGATCTCCCCCTGGTGGTATAATGGGATCATCGGGGAGCACGAGAGCCTTGAAGTTGCGTTTGGTTCGCAGAGGAGGGGAGGGCGTATAAGTCGCCATGCTGAGCCACCCACTACTGAGGTCGAGGATGACAGAAATTGAGAACAGTTTGCAAGTTAGTACCTATAATTGACTCCGTTCGTCACGGTAACCAAGCCAATGTCCGTCGTGGGAGCCCGACCGCTCTTGAAAACACCGAAACATGTCAAAGACCATCATGCCGTCGTCCACAGGTGATCTCGCATTTGGTATTGAGCCTGCAAAGCTGTACAATAATGTAGGCGCCATATTGTGACACGAGTCCTTCAGCGGCACCAGGCGCCACCTGGAAGCTACTTTGCGACCATAAATAGGACATATCTACAGCCGAGAAATGTTGAAGGCCAGAACGGCGACCCAGGCCTGATCAATACCGCCATGCTCTCGTTTCCTCGTCAGGCCAACGAACAGATTCAAGACTCCTTTGAGAACTATCAGGAAGGCACTACAGACTCACTGCGCCAGTCACGGTGGAGTCACTGACGAGCTGTGATTCATTCAGATGCACAGCGAGGCTGGCAGGAACATGACTGAAACAAAGTATCACAGCGGCCAGACGTACGATCATAACCATTGCGTGAAGGAAATGAAGGGTGGCACCTCAGGGTGAAGCTTCGGTGATCCGCCGTGTGTTGAGGTGGGTCTGGTGCGGTGTATGCATCTTGAGGGACACACCAACTTCTGGCACCTCCAACATTTGAGGCGCTGTTCGCATTATGTGGGCGTTGAAAGGATTCATGCCTTGCCAACTCGACATGCCGATCGGTGTGTGCTGCTGGTCCCGGGAGATACAGTTTTCGAGTGGAATAATAATGTGGAGGCTAGTCATGCTAGTATGGTGTAAGTAGTAGTCGGAGATTGTGAATGGCGACAAAGATATAGGAAGCTTACCTTTCACAAAATGGATGCGAAGCTTGATGAAGAGCCCCGTTTTTCCCAAGCCACATCGAAGCTCAGAATCGAAATATTGCCTGATGGATGAAGGGCTCTATGTCCATGCATTGCGCACTATGAGGACGCAAGCTCTTAAAGTGATTTCACTGTTTGCTATGAGGGGGGCGGTATATCCTGATTCTTGCAGCCACAGTTTCATGTGAGTTCGTCGGGACAAAATCATAGGTATTTCGGTTGATGACGTGGCTACCGAACGCTTAGGTCGGAAGACTGGTCCATGGTAGGTAAGGTAGCATCAGTCTTTGCCCTGCATTGAACGTATAAAAAGACATGTGTCAGGTTGCAGCCCAGATATCATGCCTCCAAATCTTCAACGTCCTCGTCAGCTGTCTTGCCCAAATCCAATTTGCGTTTCTGGCCAGGCATAGCTTTTCCTCCCCCGTATCCTACACCCGCCTTCTTCCTGAGGGCATCCAGATCTTGTTCAGCTTCCTCCGCCCATTCTAGAACCAAGTGCCGACCGAGTAAATGTGTATGTCGAAGGGTAGCATATGCGTTCTCTGCTTCGTGGCGGGACACAAACTCGAGGAAGGCGAATCCTCTTGATCGAGAGTCGAATTTCTTCGGTAGGCGGACGGATTTAAGATGGCCATGCGATCTAAGAAAAATAAGAATGGATCAGACCATTGGCTGCAACGAGCATGAAGGACGGCGTACCCAAACAAATCCCGGATATCCTTCTTCGTAGCTTCGAAAGGCACATTCTTCACGATCATCTTCGTCGTTCGGCTCTGTGACGACGATGAGCCAGTAGGATCCTTCGTCTTGGCGTCGTCTTCGGTACCCCGGCCAGCAAATGTAACATTCAGCGAGTGCCCATCCAGTACGAAACCATTCAGGCTTTTCAGCGCCTTCTTCGCCCCCTCTGGGTCCTTGAAACCAATAAACCCATAGCCCATGCTGAGGCGTGCCTCGGGGCGTTTCGGGTCAGGTTTCGTCTGGACCCGAGCAAACGAGAAGGAGGGTAGGTGTGCGAAGACCTTCCTGAGTCGATCTTGCGTCGTTGCGAAAGAGAGGTTCTTCACGTAGAGGGTAGTGCCGCCCTGTATGCTCTGTTCTCCGTTCTCCTCGTCGTTGAGAGTTTCGTCCAACACTCGTATCGGAGGAATCGCTGTTGACGGACCAGTAACCTTGGTTGACGATTCTGGAACTTTAGATGATGAGGGGCTGTCGCTGAACATTCCGAAAGGGCCCTTTTCTAAGTAGATGATCGTGTTCCCTAGTCGCCTGTACGCAACAGCGCGGAACCCCTTGGCAGCCTCATCCGCCCTTTCGTATTCCACGACCGCCATCGTGCCAGCTGGAGGCACCAACACCCGGGAGAGTGTCCCATGAGGTTCGAAGAGTTCGCGAATTTGCTCTGCTGTCGTTCCATATGGGATGTTCTTCACGAGGATCGTCGTGTCTGACCGTGCTTTTGACGAGAACGAGGACAATAGCACACCCTCGCCCTCCAAGTATGATTTGGTTTCTTGAATGATATGCGTTTCTGCAAGCGCGAGCTTGACAGCAGCGTTGTCCCCAGATTCCGGATTTAGGATCTTTGATTTATCGATGTTCATCCGTGCAGCAATGGAGGAGGCAACAGCATCGCTCTATCAAACGAAATTAATGAGACGGGCAGAACTAAATTGACTGGATGGCGAGGATGTACGTACATTCATGTAAAGCATACTCCAGTTGAACTCCTTGCCTGCCGCTGCTTTCCTCTTCCCCGCCTTCTCGTCTTTGACCGTCTTTTTCCTACCCTCGCCCTCCACAAGTTCCACCTTTGGTCTCCGATCTACGGCAGCTAGGATGTGCAATAGTCGACCTTGGAACGACTTCTTGTCGAGCGCCTCGTAGGCAGCTAAGGCACTCGCTGGTTGAGCAAAAGTGACGTAGGCAACTCCTTTGCGCTGTTTCGTTGTCGAGTCAAGAGGTACATGGACCTATCAATAAGGGTTAGCGATGAGTTTTCTCATAGTGCGCAAGAACGGCAAAGAGAGGAAGAATCAGTATCTACTATCAATTTCCCTGGGCTCAACATTCCTGACGGTCTGATGTCCCTATGGAGTTGCTCATCTCGACAACCTCGCTTGCACAAAAAAACAGGTGCGGACGTTTACCTAGCGAGGAAGAGAAGTCAGCGCAAGTACGAGAGCAAGTCAGACAGATTGCAGAAGAGTCAGAAAATGTCTACTATCAATATTCCACAGGAGATCAACATGCTCGTAATGAGTCTGATGTCCCTATTTATCTTGTCATCTTGCTCGCGAGCTGAAATGCCCTAGATATTCAAAAGGAGATGAAACACACCTGAGATATCTCGCCAAATGGCTTGAAAAGATCCGCCAGCTCTTCATTGGTACATGCGAAGGACAAATTTCGCACAAATAAACGAGAGGTCTCAAGGATTGCTTCCTTTGTTGGGTCTTTTGAAGTAGCCGGTTCTGGTGCGGGCTCCTGCTGACACAAAGATGAGGAGGATTCAATGAAAAGTATTGAAGACAAACCCACGGTACTCAATGCTTCTGCCTGCAGTTCATCGTCATCCGACTGCTCGAACACCCGCTCATCCACTGCCTTCGACATGCGCTGTCGCATCCATTCGAGATCGCTGAGATTCCCTTGAGGTTGCTCAAGTTCGATTGGCATAGCTTCGTCATTTGAAGAAATGGCGACAGGCGGTTGAGATGTAGCTTCATTAGCCCAAGCAGGACCTTTCTTCGGCTTCATGACCTTCATGAATTCTTCAAGCTTCCCGTTGACCACGGCGCTTGGGACTGATTTGGACCTCTTCGAGTCGAACGCAGAAGAAGCTGAATGGGTCATCAAGTTGGCTTCTGGAGGGTCAAGTCGCCGACGCTTGTTGGGGCGGGGCGCTGGTGCGTCTTTTGCTCCCTGAAAAGATGTCAGAGCTAAAGAAAAGAGTAAAAGAAGAATAAATCAACCTCTGTAACTTGGACGCTAATCCGCGTCGAGTCGATGAAGGTCCGATCGAAATACTTCTGCGCAGCGAGGGCTTCATGGTCGGATTTGAATCCAACAAACCCAAACCTTCGAGAGGTCCCATCCGGTTTGGAAGAAACTTTCACATCTGTAAGGGTTCCAGGAGGAGCACCTTTCCGCTCGAAGTGTTTTTTGAGTTTCGCTGGTGTGACATAGGGCGGTAAATTTTTCACGATCAACCGCGACATTGGACCTGACTTTAAAGGTGTAAGCAAACACTTTGAAGGGATGAAGTGATGTTACAGACCTGTAAAAGTTGAACAGATGAAAAAAATAATCGATTGTATGCCTTTTCCGGGTTCAGACTCCGACCGGTCACGGTCGGTCCGCCGCCTAAGGAAAAGTTGGGCCTACTTGTACCAGGACTGTGCACTCGAATAACCTTTTTCAACTTCCCGCAATGCCTCCTAAAATCAAATCTGTATTCTCCGAAGAAAAGAATCCTCGTGGTATCCCGAAAGCCCCGTTCATCGTATGTGTCCATCCTGGCTTTGCGCAAGTCTTACTTAGAAGATTGTCGATAGGCAAACGTCGATGAATACATGGGCGGGCCTGACGGGGATGTCGAATCAACTCTGGCCAGCTTCCAGGAAGCACTGGCGTACGCGTTCCCTCTTCGGTGTGCCTAGTCCCTATAAAGATGGTTGTTTTCTGGAAGCACAGGAAGTACCGTTACATGGATTCCAGCCTAACTCAGCGTCGGGCAAGCCTAGAGGAGAAAATACCTGATATCAAAAAGACTCTGGAAATGGTCGAGTACCTTCAGGAGAGGAGGGTGAGCAAATTTCTGTTCGCGATTGCGCGTTGATGTGACTTATCGATGCAGGAAGGCAAAAGCAAAGCCAATGAAGACGAAGACGATCTGGATGATCTGGAAGAGGAGGAAGGGTCGCTAAAACCTCTCAAGACAACATTCGAGCTGAACGATACACTCTATGCTGAGGCTGAGCTTGAAGATACTGATACAGTCTATCTGTGGCTTGGAGTGCGTCTTAGACCCTGAACTCTGTCTGGTCAAGAACTGATTTCTTTCTAGGCAAACGTCATGCTGTCCTACAAACTACCGGCCGCTATCGTCCTGCTAAAATCGAAATTGGAAGCAGCGCAGACAAGTCTCGATAACACCGTTGAGGATCTCGAATTTTTGAGGGAGCAAACAACCATCATGGAAGTGAACACGGCTCGGGTATACAACTGGGACGTAAAACGAAGAAGAGAACGCCGTGAAAAGGAGGTGGCAAGGCTCGCAGCTGGAAACAAAAGCGACCAAGAGCGATCCTAATCCCTCGGATCGCAGTATGTATTGCCTAATATCTTCTTGTCCGTTCGAGAGGGCACGACCTCTTCCGACTCTCCTGAAGCGCACTGTGGCGTCGTCTGACTGAATTGTTTGCTAGACAACCTTCCTCCGTCCAGCTTACACATTCATTCCATCAGGGTGCGGGCCAATGGCTCACTACCCTTTCTATTTCCGTATAACGGTGTTTGCGCCATCGATAGGTAGTATAGTCGTGCTAATCAACCCCCAGGCGCGAATCTCTTTCAGTGTCAGATATTCTTGATGATTGAATGGAACCATGAAGCGCTTCTCTGTCCATGCCGCATCCTCTCTGTCCTTTCAATCCCATGCCTTCTTAGTCTCCCGAACAACCCCATGATAAGAATATTCTGGACTTTCTATTTACATAGCCAATCGGCTTCTCAAGAGCCAATCACATTCTTCCGCCATTCCGTACAATCGAAGAGCTCATGCGCCGCTAGGATTTCAATAGACCCGGATGACTACTTATTCAAGGCCTCAGGTGCGAAGAACCACATCCGACCTTTCCTCCGCCCCCCCAATTCGCGTCCTTGAGCCATGTCCCTACCCAGCGACAAATACGCCGATCGACACGACGAGAAAGTGGACGTTGTTGTTGACGTCAGCACTGCCGACAACTCTGTAGAGAACCTCTACGAAGATGGAGTCTTGGATCCAGTGTACCATGCGAAGACCTTGGTTTTGAACCGTGCCGTACAAGAGTTAGGGATGGGCAAATATCAGGTGGGTAGTCTCTTAGCCTGCGCGATCTCAGTACACACTTCTGACAATTCATGGATATTTTGTGTAATCAGTACATGCTCTTCTTCATCGCAGGCTTTGGATGGTTCGCGTACGTTCCATATCCAAAATGTATTTCTATCTATGCTGACGTTCGGCCTGTTTACAGAGATAGCGTGTGGCCTGTGAGTTCCACCCCAACGGTCTTCCGTTCATCCAGTTCTTATGCCAAACTCTGAACACGAATAGCTCATCACCGGGCTGGTCCTCGCACCAATCGTCGCCGAGTTTAATTTCAACCCTCCGTTCCTTAGTCTTGCTGTGAATGCTGGTTTATTAGTTGGTGCGATCTTCTGGGGGCTTGGCTGCGATATCTGGGGCAGAAAGTCAGTGTTTTCTTCCCACCGCGTCTTCTTTTTCCTGACGGAGTAATCTAGATTGTGCTTCAACGTAACGCTATTCATTGCAGGTGTCTTCGGGCTTACATCTGGTGGATCGCCGAATTTCGTTACAGTGGCTTCCCTACTGGCTGTCATGGGTGTTGGCGTTGGAGGTGAGTTTTATCCTCTGAGTCTCTGGCTTATGCTGACAAACCACTCCTAGGCAACCTGCCAGTTGATTCTGCTGTTTTCCTGGGTAAAGCCTCAGATCCATCCCCAAGAAAGAATTTTGACAGTCCAACAATCAATGCAGATCTCGCTCCGGCCTCGCATCAGTATTTGTTGACCTTCATGTCAGTGTTCTGGTGTCTGGGACAAATCTTCGTGAATTTGGTCCGTCTTTTCCCCCGTTTCATGGTGTCGTAATGTTCATGGGTCTCTCTCAGATCGCCTGGCCCTTGATTGCGAACTTTTCCTGTTCGTTCACCGCTACGACGTGCCAACGTGCCGAGAATATGGGTTGGAGGTACCTGCTCTTTTCCCTAGGCGGTCTCACCATCCTTCTCTGGAGCATTCGCTTCTTCGTCTTCGACCTCATGGAAAGCCCTCGGTACCTCGTCGGAAAGGGCAGAGACGAAGATGCCGTGAAAATCATCCACAAAATTGCGGAGTATAATGGCACAACGTCGACATTGACTGTGGATCAGCTGACATCTATTGGAGAACTGCATGGCCAAAGGCGCATGAATGGGAGTCCAAAGGGAATCCTGAGCAGGACCTCGGTATACACATTCGAACACATCAAGTCTCTGTTCCGAACGCCGAAGATTGCGTATTCGACGAGCCTATTGATCGCGGTCTGGGGTAAGTTCTGCCCTCTCTATGCCATTCCCAATGCTCAAACAATTCAATCTACTTGTGTAGGTATCATTGGACTGGCGTCGACGTTGTATAACAACTTCCTTCCTTATCTGTGAGGGCCTTCGCTTTTTCTATCTCCTTGACCTGTCCTTACTAGCCTCCTCACAGTCTCGCCAACCGCGGAGCGCGTTTCGGCGACGCATCTCTGAATATTACTTATCGCAATGTAGGACCTCGAACAAATCTCGTGATGTCCTTCTCATGAAATGCGCTGTAGAACTTGATTATCAGCGTTGTCGGTATTCCCTCGGCTTTCCTTGCGACAATCCTCGTCGAGATTCCCTTCCTTGGTCGAAGGGGAGCTCTGGCACTTTCATCGGGCAAGTGATGCCTTCTCTTTCCAGAGTTTCATTATTCAACGACCCCTCGCGAAAGATAGGGCTCACCGGCGCCTTTTTGCTCGCTAGTACAACCGCCCGAAGCAGCAATGCGCTGCTCGGGTGGAACTGTGGGTATGCTTTGAACAGCAATGTACGTTGGAGCTGTTGGACGGAGTTCTATTTACATAATGCTAATCGCGCGCTCCAGATCATGTATGGTGTTCTATATGCTATCTCTCCAGAGATATTCCCTGCCAAAGATAGAGGCACTGGCAACGGATTGGTCTCCACCGCGTCTCGCGTCTTCGGCCTCATGGTACGCTTTCTTTCTCTTGCAAGGGATTTGCTCGTTGTAACCTGAGGAATGCCCATAGGCGCCAATAATCGCTCTCTACGCTGACTTGACCAGTGAGGTTCCTGTCTATGTTGCTGGCGCTTTGGTCATTTTCGCCGGAAGCTTGGCCTTGCTTCTTCCTTACGAGCCGAGAGGCAAAGCGTCCATGTAATGCGTTCTGATGTTCGCGAATTTTGTTGTCTATATATCCTAGGTATGTATGTCTATTTGAGCAATACATGATTCAATTATCGGAGCCGCGACGCGACGCGGCTTGCTAATGAGTCACGTATCACATGATTTAACCGTGATTCCCCCGCGTGCCCCTTTCGGCAATAGCAATAAAACAACCTTTCCTCTGTACCACCATCACCCCCCCCCCACATACCTGCTCCCAGTTTCACACCTTTGGGACCAGAATTCGAATTACATGCGAAACACATCGTCTAGCCACACCGCGTCCATTCGCACTCAAGCTAACGATGTATGGTCGTCATACTCTGCCAAAGCCTTCAGGCCCAATTTGAACGTCCCTCTCTTGGCGAAAATCGTGTCTGTCGCGTCAGGGGAAGACCTGGATGCTCCGGTGAAGGCAGGAAAGCGAAAGTCCAGGCAATCCTCTCCGACAACACGTGCAACAAAGAGGACACGGACCTCACTCGGTCTGCAGGAAAGCGACCACACGGGAGACTTAAGCGACGAAAGCACCAGCCCGGCGGTTGCTGAGAAGTATCCCGCTCTTTATGGATCACGAAATTGCACCGATTCAGAAACCGAACTCGTTCCTATCTTGCATCATACGATCCAGATCCAATACCTAAAGCGCAACCTAAGCGGCTCCGCTACCCCAGACATTAAGACGCGTAAAAAGTGGGACGAAGAGGATGGTGCATTGCAAGAGCTTCTGTATTCGTTAAGCGAAACTTTGTCCTCCCCGAAAGCCATCGACCTGGGCGAATTTCGTCTCGCAGAACACAATGGTCGTATTGTAGGCGTTTCAGCCGACCCTCGCTTTCACATTGAGGAGAACGTGTGGCTGTTTCTCCTTCCCGCTCTCACGATCGATGGTGACTCGAACGATTTGTCGTCTTCATCGGACTTTTTGTCAGCATGCTACACCCTCCAGTCGGTCGGCAAGGTCCACCTTGACGCGCGACTCGCCGTTGAAATCCGGCCAAACGCTTCCACCGACACAGAGCGTCCAGACCTTCCATTTCTTTTATACCTCGAAATAACCGTCTCCTTGTCTCTTCCCGCAACTCTCGATTTTGAGCTACCTAAGGCTGTCTCGAAGAAGGCTCAACGGATTGCCCTGGAAGATGCACAACGGCGTCTTCTTCGTGCCGTGTATGTCGACGGGGGACTTACATCGACCGCTGTTTGCGATCCTGTCACCGTTTCGACCTTCTATACCATCATGGGACCCGCTCCAGAGTTACCGTCGAAACTGGCTATGGACGCAATGCAGCCAGACCTCCTGCGACCCACCCTGCTGCCGTTCCAGCGTCGAAGTGTAGCCTGGCTCCTTCAGAAGGAAGGAATGACAGTTTCAGAAGACGGCTCAATCGTCCCCGATACCTCAAACCACAACTTTTCTTTCTGGAGAGAGATCCAAGAGGGGAACCACACCTGGTTTTTGAACCCTCTCTGCGGCGAACTCGTGGATGATCAGCCAGCAATGCCAGACATCTACGGCGGTATGTTGGCTGAGGAGCCAGGTTTGGGTAAAACCCTCGAGACAATCTCGTTGATTCTTCTGAACCCTGCACCAGCGGATTGGAACCCGTCGCTGACGCGGTGGGATCCTATCGCCTGTTTGGATGTGAAGGCAGTCAAGGTAAGCCTTTCTTTTCTCCAACAAACACCATCATGTCCTGATGGATTTTAATCTATAGACAACACTTATCGTCACACCCCCATCGCTCATTTCGCAATGGAGAGACGAGTTGGCAACTCATACCCCGTCCCTCAAGGTATTGATATATGATGGTTGGACCAAACTGAAAGTCCCCGCCCTGAAGAACGAGAGGGAATTTGACCGCGTTGCAAAGCTCGGGCTCAACGACAAGCCCAAGAAAAGGCGAAAGGCGAAAGGCAAGGGAAAGACCGCCAGAGACGATGACGACATGGGTGTCGATGAAGCCAACATCCCTAGCGCCCGCGACGACGCCGGCGAGCTATTGGAATGGTGCGACTATGTGCACCAGTTTGACGTGGTCTTGACCACGTACAATGTCCTCCGGTCTGAGATCTACGTCGCACGCCCCGCACCTGACCGCCCTCGTCGAGAAGATGCTGCATATTGCCCGTCTGGCCGCGCACGGAGCCCTTTGGTCATGGTCGAATGGAAACGCGTTGTCATGGACGAGGTTCAGATGGTTGGAGGAGGCAATGCTGCGTGAGTTTGTTGAGCACTATTTCTGATTTATTCAACTGACTCGGCTAAACTTATCAGAGAAATGGTTTCCCTTATTCCTCGTCTCTCTTCGTTGGCCGTGTCCGGTACGCCTGCCAAAGCGCAGATGTCGGATTTGATTCACGTCTTGAAGTCCGTATTGCTCTTTTTCGCCTTTGTGACAATGTGTTTACAATACTGTCGTAGATTCTTACGAATTGACCAGCTGGTTGGTGGCCTCAAGCTCTGGAACAGGCTACTAAAGCCTGGATTTTCCATGGAGTTCACTGCATTCCTGCAGCATTACGGAATACGGTATGGCTGTACCTTCTGCACGACGACATGATCTCATTTTGTGCCCAGGACCGCGAAAGCGAACGTCACTTCCGAGCTTACAATTCCACCGCAGACCAGATATTTGGTCGGGATCGAACTGGGAAAAGTCGAGCGTCATGTAGGTTTCATGGGCTCTGTGATGCCGTTATGCAACTTATCCCGCGTAGGTCTATGATAAGAACCTTGAAGCCATCCTCCTTGAACTGGGCCTCGACGCCAGAGGAGTTGCTGCTTCCAATGGGTGGGCGGTAAACAGCAATCTACTGCGCACTTCGATTCGTCGCCTGCGAGGTTTCTGTACCCACCCCCAGGTTCGTCATTTAAACAATTGCATTAGTTTCTACTTAACTGACGGGTTATGCAGGTTGGTCAGCTGCAGAGGAAGGGTGATGGGGTCTTTAAGCCAGGCGCTCTGAAGACCATGGATGCCGTCCTGCAAGTAGGTTTTCCTTTTATTTTCAGCTCGGATATGGACGCCCAACACTACTTCAGTCAATGAGAGACCAAAATTGGAGAAACCTTATGGAGGATTGGAAGCTGAAGGTGCCGCCGAACTTCTTCTGCTACGACTGTTGATACTAGACGCTCGTTTAGGTCGAATCCATTCTTCGAACGGCGCGACTTCTTCAAAAGGTCGACACCGACATGAAGCGGTATCAGCACTCCTTGGAAGCGTTGAAGGATGCCGAAGAGGACGCCCAACGACATGTTAATGAGATCAAGGACGTATTGGCCCAACATGACGCCAAAGGGAAAGTCCTGATTGAAGAAGCTGCTTTACTGCGTCAACAGCGACAGGAGTCAGATCCCATACCTAAGAACAAAGGGAAAGGAAAGGAACGAGAAGTCGAATCGGACGATGAAGATGATGGCGAGGATGGTGATGAGCCTGAAGACTCTGAGGAGAAGAAATTGCCCAAGACCCCAGCAGGAGAGGAGCATCGTAACAAGCGAAGGGCTATCCGCCAGCGGCTTCGTGAAGGTCTCCTCCTCCTTCATCAAGCGAAGTTCTTCCAAGGAGACATGTACCACGTCCTTGGGAACACAGCTGAGGAAGATGCTGCATACAATGCGGCCGAGAAGCTTCGGCGCCAGATCCTGAAAGGTATCTATATTCTGTCTTCATGACTCCTCGAGTATCCTTCTTATTAACTACGTTTTGCTCGCCTATAGCTACCGAGGATGAAGCTAACAAGGCGATGGCTGTCTTCAGCGGGTCGAAATCGAAGAAAATAGTGCTCCGTGATCTCGTCCTTGGTTCAAGTCTTCTTGGGCAAGGAGGAATCAGATCCTCAGATTTGGTACTTGCCGTCTTCCCTTCCCAAAGAATGATGGTGCTGATGCAGCCTAACATAGATGATCGAAATCAACTTCTTCGTAATAAACGTCCTGGACAAGCAGGCTGAGCTCATGTGGCACTGGAGAACAAAGATTGTTGAGCTCGTTACGCGGCCATTGAACCCTGAAGACGAGGTAGATGGTCAGGAGTACCAGCGCACCTTGGACGATCAGGGCGAAGTCGAAACTTACATCCAGGCATATGCCGGACTTCTCGCTGATCGTCGTCAGGCTTTGGTCAACGAGCGATCTTTGCTCGCCACCCTCGACGATCGGGAGAACCCTGTCCAACCGCCTGGGGCATTGGATGATCAGCTGGATGCAGAAGACTTGGATACGCTGGCAAAGAATATTGAATTGCATCAGGAGTTAGTTGCTGAACGGAAGAAATTCTTGAAGAAATTACGCGGAAGAGCGATCAAAAGTGTCAGTCAGACACTCCCAGCAGGATGAACGTTTGCTCACGCCTACATACAGGTTCTGGTCGACCTTACCGCTGTAGCTGCAAAAATCCTGCCTGATACCCATCCGGAAAGGATTTTGGTGAAAGATGCAATAGAGAAGATACGACGCTACATGTCTGAACAAAGTAGGTTAATAACGTTTCCGAAGTGCAACAGTAATGACCCATATTTGTTCCAGATGCATTGCACGCCAAGTTGGATGCAGACATCGCTCTTCTCCGCAAAGCATTCAACCGTCGCATTATTTATTTCCGCCAACTGCAAGAAATATCCGATTCCGTAGGAGAGATAGAATGGGGTGATCGCACCATCCCTGAAGCACTCCAAGCCTATGAAGACGAAAAGACGGAGCTGGGCGCGAAGATAAAAACGAGCCGCGCTCGTCAGCGGTACCTGAACAACCTCTCAGAGAAAGGTGTCGGAGCGGCAAACGAGGACGAGAATGACCAGACCTGTATTCTGTGCCGCTGTGATTTCGCCCGAGGGTTCATAACTCAATGGCATGTCCTCCTGGCGTAAGAAACCTTTTTGCTACTGACCCAGCTCTGTAGCGCTCATGTGTTCTGTGAGGTTTGCATGAAGCAGTGGCTGAACCGACGAGACGGCAAAACGTGCCCAGTGTGTCGGTGAGCATTCTATCTTGAGGTTGCTTCTGGTGAAGTTCTCCTGAGCGTTACTTCTCAGCGTCCCCGTGGATCCTAAGACCGTCCAGCGCTTCACCATCAACGAGAATGAAGCGCCTCCACAACCGGTAGCAGGCGAACCTACCCCACAATCAAGACGGCGGATCGTTTATAATACTATCGGTAAGGATGCCTGAAATGAAACACAGATCCTTGCTGACTAATCTACCTAGGCACCCAAATTTTCGATAAAATCCAGAACATGGAGACTTACGGTGACTTCGGTAGCAAGATCCAGACGCTCGTTCGGCACCTGCTTTACCTGAAGCAAGCCGACCCTGGAGCGAAGAGCATCGTTTTCTCTGCATGGGCAGATTCGTTACACAGTGGGTACTTTCTTCACATATTCATTATTGGCTCATTTTGAAGTTTGCCTGTAGTCGTCGAGTTGGCGCTGCAAGACAACGGGATTAAGTGTTTGCGCATTGATCAAACTTCGCGAGGCGAACATGCCGTTCATAAATTCCGGAAGGTTAAAGATACCCTGGTCTTACTGCTGCACGGGTTTGTCGCATTTGAGGTTCCACGTAGTCCTCTGCTAATTTCTGTTTTCACGATCAGTGAGCGTGAGAACGCCGGTCTAAATATCACTTGCGCGTCGCGCGTCTTCCTCCTTGAGAGTGTTGTCCACCACAGCTTCGAAAGCGAAATGAATGTGCTGATGGTGCATGATTAAGTTTTTTTTTAAAATGAGTAAGACAGATGTCTGGTCGTCCATGAGGGTTAAGAGGGCGAGTTTTCATTGCTTTCGCTCATTTAGTGTTCCTCATCTTTCGTGTATATCGAGGCGATTTTTTTTTAATAGTGCTTGAATGGTGGAACAGACCTGATTCAATTTTTATTCCGATTTCCTTCTCAATTTGATGGTATTTATCCATATTATTTGTGTTTCTCTTGGGAGCAGTATCTAGGTATGGAAAGGCCATTCCGCTGTCAGAGCTTGTGCATCTCCTTGGCCGTGCGAATTGTTGTTGGACTGGCCGTAAAGTCCTGAAAGCTATAGGATGTTGTTCGTGCCACAGAGGCACCTGAGCGACCGTCGGCAAGCTTCGGTTTTGTGTTCTTACGCCTTTCCACCTCTGTGTTGTTTTGTTGATTTTTGGTCTTTCGAGAGTGGGGGGGCCATTGACGTTCAAGCGTAAGAGATTCTCCATCTAATCTACGATGACATGCCTTGTTGTGGCCGCGGGAATTTTTGGTGTTGTGTTTTGTTGTTTAAAAATCTCGTTGGCTTCAATCTTTTATGCAAAACCCTGTAAAATAGGCATGA